>BLSH010480204.1:770784-814553 GCA_018402905.1 Glandirana rugosa
TCAATCTTCGTCTAACCGATGGAACGTGTCGACGTGGTCTAAAACGTGAGAGGTCAAAATCATATAGTTAGGAAAGACAGATGTAGGTAAGTGAGATTAACTCTGACCCTATACCAGAACAGTAGAATAACGTCTTTCATATATGACATGTTTCATCGAAAGTAACGCCCTAGTGGTCCATAATAAAAATGCTTTCAATGTCTAAATTTTTACAACCGTCAGAAAACTTTATTATAATAATATGTCATAGAGTGTTTTCACTCATGTGGAGAGTGAAAAAACATTTATAAAATAATATAGAAAAGTACACTGTTGTGACTTCTTTTTTAAATCTGTAACTTTCGTAAAAATAATACCTGGTGATCCCGCAATGAAAGCTACTTTGTACAGTATATACTTTCTGCAATAAGATGACAAGACCATATCCCAGTCTCAATTAGAGTGAATGGATGTAGACAGAAAGGATTGATATACTAAAACTGGAGAGTGCAAAATCTGGTGCAGCTGTGCAAGGTAGCCAATCTGCTTCTAACTTCAGCTTGTTTAATTAATTCCAAAGTGTCTGCAAAAGAGGTTGCAGGAGATGAGCAGTGCTTGTATGCAACAAAGAATAAAAAAAAGCAAAGTAATATTTGTATTAAAAAAAAGCATGTCCATTGTTTATAATACACATTATGTGTGTGTGTGTGTGTGTATATATATATATATATATATATATATATATTTATATTATTTTTTTCTTCCTTCTATTGGTTGACCTACATGGACCTGTGCTTTTTTTCAACCAGACTAACACACTAAAACTGTACCATTGCTTTAACAAAACTAAATGCATTATGTTTGAGTCCATTCACACTGTTGCTGTGGGCAGCACAGTGGCTAAGTGGTCAGCACTTCTGCTTAGCAGCACTAGAGCTGTAGGTACAAATCCCATCTGCAGCACTACCTGCCTGGAGTTTGCATATTCTTCCTGTGGCTGGATAGGTTTCCTCCCACACTCCAAAGACTTGCTGGTAGGGTAATTAGATCCTGTATAAATTAGCCCTGGTATGTATGAATGTGAGTAAAGCCTCGTACACACAGTGCAACGGTTGTACAACCAAACGTCCAACTTTGGACCAAGTTGGATGTTGGCTGTTGTGTCTCAAGTACTGACATGCACTAAGCGATCGTACAGCCAAGCCTATCGTAGTGACGTGTTACAAGCGTATAACGAGGAAGTCCAGGTGTATGTGATTTGTGAATTAGGAATGTCAGTTTCCCAGAATGGACACTTCTGGGCATTCCTGACTTCTGAGCATGCCTGTTTGCACATACAACTTTGTTGGACCAACTTCTCTGTACACATGGTACAACAGTTGTACAACCGCTTGGTGTACAACCAAAGTTTTCTAGTCTGCTCATCCAACTTCTGTTGTACAACCATTGTACAATGGCTGTTATAATCGCACGTACTAACAGTCTGATGATTGTACAACAAGCTGGTTGTACCGTGTGTACAGAGCTTTAGGGACCATAGACTGTAAGCTTTGCAAGGGCAGGGATTGATGTGAATGTACAACATATATCTAAAGCACAGAGTAAATTGACAGCATTATATAAGTACCTGTAATAAAATAAATGATAAAACTATTTGGTAACAATGCACATTGCATGCTTTGGTGTTGCAGTGTCATTCAATGCACCTTGCTAATTTATGTGCTTTGCAGCATAGTGAAACATGCAACCAGGGACTAACGTTGGATACAACGTGCAGCCAGAAATAGCAAATGCACTTTCTTTAGTGCATTACGCAGCCTATTCAAATGAATGAGCTGAGTGAATGCAGTTCATGTTATCATGCTGCATAATGCTTATGTGGACCAATACACTGCAATGATGTGAAAGTGCCCTTAGGGTTTATACAAAGATATTTTTAGAGCAGTGGGAACTAAAGCAGACGTCCTACATGTCCATGTATAATTCAAATGCAATGAAGGTAAAATAAGGCATTGTTATTATTATTATTATTATATAGCGCCAACAGTTTACACAGCACTTATATAAAGGGGACAATACAGTTACAATACAATAAAATACAAGAGAATTAAGAGGGCCCTTCTCAGAAGAGCTTACAATCTAGTAGGGGGGGCAGGTGGTACAAAAGGTTGTAACTGTGGGGATTGAGCTGATGGAAGTGGTAAAAGATTAGTTGGAGGCATGATAGGCTTCCCTGAAGAGATTCGTTTTCAGGGATTGCTTGAAGGCAGCTAGAGTAGAAAATAGCTGGACAGGTTGAGCTAGAGAGTTCCAGAGGATGGGAGAGGCTCTGGAGAAATCCGGGAGATAAGCATGGGAGGAGGATACAAGGGAGCTTGAGAGTAGGAGGTCTTGAGAGTAGTGGAGAGGATGGTTTGAGTGATATTTGAAGACAAAATTGGTGATGTAGCTCGGGGGAGAGTTGTGAATGTCTTTGTATGTTGTGGTTAGTATTTTGAATTTGATTCACTGGGCGAATTGGGAATCAGTGTAGGGATTGGAGGAGAGGGGTGGCAGACACTGAGCGGTTGGTAAGGTGGATAAGTCTGGCAGCAGTATTCATGATAGACTTTATATGCAAGAAAAGTTTGTATTAGTTAATTTGTTAAATTATATGTTCATTTACATGTTTTCTTGGTTTGCTCTTTATGTTAGTTACCAAAACTTTGAAAAAAACCCTAGAAGATGCCAAAACATTGAAACCATAAATATGTACTTGAAATGTGAAGTATTGTGTGCTGAACTTTGTTCTTTTGACTAAAGAGTATTTTTGCTGTGCAGAAAGTATACTATGAATATGATATAAACACATACAGTATATGGGCTCCAATACATAAGAGCTCTGAGACAGATAACAGAGTTCATTGTTATATGCTGGAGCCCAGGCTTTTTTATATTGTCAGTCTCTGAAACTGTATAATGGAAAATAATTTGACTTAGGGGCATATTTGTAGCAAAATATTTACCAGCTGTGCTGGCAATTGCCTTGCACATTTATGCCAGCGTATGCAAAAGGAAGACTTTAGGGCAAAATGTTAATTTGCAGAACGTCAAATATGCAATGGGTGTGTTTGATCATGAGCACACAGGATTGAGAGTGGCTGATTTCCAAAGTCATTTCTGTCACCAATATAATTAAAAATAGTAAATATCTTAAAGTCTTTACTACAAGTAAATATTATATTTACCATATTAAAAACGAGAACATTTATAAAGACAGCAGATTTCCTGATCGGCATTTGGAACCAAAAAAGTGGTGAATGATCATAACTTTATAATTATGAACCTTATGGTGATTGTAGCACCAACTATAAATTGTAAATTCAGATTACGGGAGTATTAGAAGGAGGGGCAGCAAGTATATGATATGTTATAATAGTCAGTTAGATGTTTAAATAATATGTTCTCATTTATGATCGGCTCTGAACTTTGCTTTGCACTGTTTTTTATTAAGAAAAATTTAGACAGCTTTAGGCCACATTTTTAAGTAAACGAATATTAAATAGCCCATGATGTAGGCATGGTTTCTTTCAGAGTAAAAGGTGTATGCTGAAAGAAATCCTCTGAGAACTGCTGAAAATTATTTATAAAACATTTGAAGCATTTCATCCTCCACCTTGTGGTGACATCATTGACTAATTTCTAGAAATTCCAGCACTTAGCCAGGAGAAGGTTACATATTACATCACTAGAAAAGGTTAGCAGAGACTGAATTGGCTGGGTTCCAGAGAAGGTTTTCAGCATATTTTTCTTTAGGAGTAAGCACATACTGTTTGCTGTTAAAACCGGCATAAAGTATTTCATTTAAATAAATTCCTTGATAGCACAAAGGATATAAATCAATTTAGTGTACACCAAATGCCTTTTCAAATCCAGTTAATATATTGTAAACTTAGTATTCTTATTTTCAAAAGTGCATATAATAGCACACGCAGACTATAATCTCTTATGCATGTATCTATTATTATACTTAGTATGCATAGCCCTATCCCCAAAGATATTCTGTATAATAATCACTCATAATAGTGTATCAATGAACTCCAAATATTGAAAAACTAGTCCATGATATCCCACTTCACCATATCCGAAAAAAAATGATTGCTTGTTGCAACAATCCAGTTCTGCTAGCACTTAAAATGAAATACCTCTTGGATTATATTAAAATGTATTGTTATAAAAAACAAAATATATATCTCCCATTGTATGTCTGTAATTGGTTTAGAGCAATTATTTATACTCAGCAGACGCCTCAAGGTATGTGAACACCACTTGAGAAATCCATATCCAGCAGATACAAAAACGTCCAATAGGGTCCTTCAACTCAATAAAACATGGCTTGCATAAAATACAAAAATTGTTAAATGAGTAATTGAAAATAACCAGAGCTTGGAATGCTCACAGAGGTGGGAATTTTTAAAATCCAAACACATTTAAGATGTTTTATATACAGTAAATATATAACAAAAACATTTAAAGTGGTTGTAAACCCTTCCATATACCCAGTGAAGTAACTATCCTCATGTTATACACAGAGATAAACCAAATTCTCCTACATAAGGTCTACAAGTTTATCTACAGTTTTCTTTGCTCTACTTCCATTCAAAGTCCAGAATTTATAAAGCTGTCAGAGCTGTTAGAAAAAAGGGGAGAGGAGCTGAATTTACATTCTACAGAGCTTAGTGGGGAGAGCTCTGAGAGCAGATTGGAGGGAAGGGACACCCCCCCCCCTCCACACAGCACACAGGAACAGAGCTGAGGCTGTCAATTAGCTGGTGCTCCCTCCCTGTCACCTTTTTTGTCTTGGTGTCAGGAAAACTTGTCAGAAGTGACTCATGCTGATAGCAGAAGAGTGAAGCAGCAGACAGAATTGACACTTGTCTATGTGCAAATCTCAGCATTGTCCCTTTAAATCATACACTTCATAAATCCTATAAATCATATGCATAAATAAAATGCATTAAGTCCAAGCGTGAAGTAATAATAAAGTTCTTTTAGTAAAGTACAAATTGTGCTTTCTTCCAAGTGCAAACAGTGCTCCAATTCTTCTGTGTGCAATAAAGTGCTGCTCTCTCCTCTTGTGCCCTCACTCACCAACTTATGAGGTAAATGCGCCTGTCAGTAAGGATAAATCCTCAGACAATATTACTCCAACTTCACCACTTCTCTCAGTAAGGTGGCAGGTTGACAAGATGTTAGTCATGAAAAGAGGATGAAGAAATCTCCATAATGTAATTTACAAATCCCAAATTCTCTAGGTTAAAAAGCATGTAATGCCAGTTTCGAACCAGCACCGCAGCATGCGTTTCAAAATCCAGACGTGACATCACCAGAAGTTCCTGGCTAATGCATTTTGTCCTCCCACTGGGGGTTTTCAGATGCTGATACTTGGCAAACCAGATTTTAAACTAAATGTTCATATTGCTATAGTCCTTCCTGAAATGTCCACCTACCGATATGGGCTAGCATGAAGGGAGAGAGGACAGGGAAAGGTTCCATGTGCTTCTGGAATAGGCCATGCAAAAGCATGTTAGTGATGCATTTTCCCTAATGCGATCTCTCACTAATAACTTCAACAGAGGAGCAATTACGCTTGGACGTGGACAAAAAGTCTAACAAGGGCGGGGAGGGTACCACGTAACCAACCCATCATTCAACCTATAAGGGCCAGAAGACAACACCAAATGGGATGCACAGTAAGAGCCCCATCAATAAATCATTCAGTGCAAAATTTCCTCCCCATGGGACACTGGCTGAAGTATCAGCAGTGTGACACCATGTAAACAAAATAAAAAAATTCATGAAGAAACTCAGCAAATAGCATTAAATTAATCCTTTTGCTACCCGAGCCATTATTGAATTTTAGTTTACATATTAAAATGCCATTTTAGACCTGAAAAATATGACCCCCCCCCCCCCAAAAAAAAAATCATTACCTACACTTGCATTATTTAAGCCAGGAGGCACATTGCACATTGCAACAAAATATTATCAGATTTATTGCAGATCCAGGTTTGCAATTATTTACCTCTGTAGGTTTACAGAAAATTCTGGCACTTATGTTTGCATTAATCTCCTTCCTAATGGTGATATCTAAGAAAACAATAGAATGTATGTCAACTGTTTATGTAAATGTAAGGCATAAATGTAATTGTTTGTGTTCAACCTGTGTGCAAATGCATTAGGTTCATCAACTGAACCAGTCCAGAAACAGAAGTTGTCATCCATGCACCTATGCCATGATATCATATGTCACAGGTACATGGTGAGATCCCCAATGAGAAAGAAATCACACCCCACTTCTCCAGGTACAGGTTTGTATATAAAAGTGTGCAAACAGTCCCCATCACTGCACTGAACCTCTGCATATAGATGTAGTGGTAGTCTGTAAGTACATTATGTGAAATAAAAAATCCAATAACCACAACAAAAAGACATTATAGCAATGTTGACTAATTTACCACTCATTTAAAAAATATTTAAACTGTTTTCATTGCCAATTATTTAAATTTATGATTTACATTAGACAAATGCATTTTTGCAAAAAATTAAACCCAAAAGTTTAAAGTGGTCCTTAAAGCAAGA
This sequence comes from Glandirana rugosa, assembly GCA_018402905.1. NCBI lineage: Eukaryota > Metazoa > Chordata > Amphibia > Anura > Ranidae > Glandirana > Glandirana rugosa. Next base: position 777,385 of record BLSH010480204.1, read on the forward strand.
AGTTAAAAAAATCACTCAGTTGGGACACATGTTCCAGAGACAGTTGTCTAAGGAAATTTCTTTTACTTTGGGGAGATTTCCTCTTATTTTCTGTTGTGCCCCGGGACAGGAAGTAAACTAAAATCTCCCTTGTAGGACATAGATAGCACAAAGAACCTAAGGATAATATATCTATCCTTCCCTACTCTATCAAAAACAATACACTTTTAACAATCAGTAAATAAGGAATTGCTCTACAGTGCATGGAGCAGCAAAAGTTAGTGGGAATTTTTTTTAAAGATCATTTACTGCTTGTTAGGAATATGTAAACATTTGAGTTTCACATAGCCTGGCCATAGGTGGTTCTCTTAAGATTGTCATTTTTCTTTTTTTAAGTTTCTTTATTAAGAAAGAAAATTAAATGGCATACAAAAACTTGACAAACAATGGTCGCTATCAATAGACATCAACAATTATGAGAGGGTAAACAGTACCCAATACATATCAATATAAGTAGTACTGTGCTCTTCCATGTATAGGTATATATATAGATATATATATATATAGATATATATATATATCTATATATATATATATCTATATATAGATATCTATATCTATATATATATATATATGTAGGATAGGGAGACCATCATTGGGGTGGGGGTTATGGGGAAAAAAGGCAATAGAGGTTGAAGTAAGGAGTGTAATAGCAAGTTAGTGCATTAGAGATGTATAATTATAACATATATCAAGCATTAGTCCCAACACATCAAAGGCTAAACTCATACGGCGCTGTTTGGTTCAGGGGAGAGGGCAGATGCATATAGGGACCCTTGTGAGTTCATTCGATCCATGAGGAAAGAGATTTAGGTAGTGAATTAAGGCCTGAATGAGGCTCTAGGGTTAGATAACCAATGTTGCCAGTAGTCGTAGAATTTGTCGAGTGCCAATTGCGCTTTGGCAAACAAGAATTTCATTGATTAATTATCATTAAATATATCAATGATACTGCCAATTTTGGGCACGTCTACTTGTTTCCAAAAGCGGGCAATAGAGAGTCAAGAAGCAATTAATATATGAGTAATAATAGGTGGTATTTCAAGGGCCAGTGAGAGAGGCCTAGGCCAAACAAGATTGTCAATTTTATTACACAGTAATTTCATTTTATGGTATCATTAATATTCTCATTTGATGTTTTTATTTTTTTCATTTAGAGTTACTTATAAGAACTACAATATAGTTTTTCACTTTATAATGCACTGCGCTCCTTCATAACACCAGCGGTCCCATTCGGTGAAAGTTTGCAAAGTGTTAAAGTGGTCTAATTTCAGTTTCGCATTCATAAGTACTCATGAAACTGTCAGCAGTACCCTAGGTATTCATGTACCTATGATTGGAAAATGTGCATAACCCTGTCAGCTGTTCAGAAACCTGCCTGTCTTTAGATTTGTATTTATTGTATTGAAATATGAAATTCATATAGTTATTATTTCATGTAGGTTTGTTTCTTGATAATAGGTACCGTAATACCGTTTTAGTTTCACACAGTTTCCATTTGTCCTGCCAGCCATTATATTGGCCATATGTGTATAAATCACATTGCTGCTGTAATTGCAGAGAGTAGAACTTCAGATTACTTTTTTACAGTATTCTTTCTTTTAGACAATACAGGTGGCTGTGAACCAAAATAAAATACATTAAAAATCAGGGATGCAGATAATGACATGTAACCTATCATCTCTGTGATTGTGCATCTCATCTCATGATCTCTGTACATAGTTTGCTTTCTATGATTAGTTTAGTAGAAACAGCATCAGGCTAAGGTGAAGGACTGATCTGATATAAAGAGCTCTCAATTTGGTGAAACAAGCCATTGGACCTTAAGTCATTAGTTATTAGCTTTTATAGGGACTGGCTGCTAGCATTCAGAAATGTAGTTTTACCCCTTTTCATCAGAAATCCTGGAAAACAACCATACTACAGGCAATAATGGAGACCCTTCATGGACATTGGCTTAAGACGCTGAACAGTCAATTGAAATACTGATGGTAGAATCTTTGAATCAGCTTGGTTACTTTGGATAATTAAGTCACATCTAGAGGGCCATTAGGAGTGCTAAAGTCAACTGTAGTAGTCTGTGTTACATACAGTAAGTACTGTCCTGTTCTGGGTGCTGCTGGAGTAATATCCACTCTGGTACACTGGAATACAGATAGTCACTTGCTCTTCACCTCTGCCACTAACCTCCAACACACAGTGTTTGGTGTAGCTGTGCATAGTAACCAATCAGCTTCTAACTTCAGTTTGTTCAATTATGTTTTGACAATAAAATCTAGAAGCTGGAGAGGAGAGGCAGATGACATAACTTTTACCACCAGCACCTCTTTTAGTGGATAGTTGATTCTTATGGAGAGGTTTCTTTGATTTCTATCTGCATAGAAAGGTTGTTATGCTTTTTAAAGGCTTCCAAAAAACATCTGACAATTACATATGCAAGTGTTCAGTTTAAACAATACAATTGTAATTACCATTGTTTTCGTAGAATAATGTCTAACAGCCTTTCTACCTATCTACCATTGTGAAATACACAAAGATGCAAAAACTCATTGGACTTTATTATGGTACTTATTATTGATATCCATGTTTATGTTCTATCATTCAAAATACAGCTTTTCCATAATTTTAAGCTATCTCTATTCCAGTATATTTTTCTTAAATCCGCTAAGAGCCCCATTATTACCTATGATGTGATTCCTTTCCTGCATTATGTATGTTTTCCACATCTAAGGCAAGATCATCTACAGTATTGGGAATTCGAGGGACAACAGGCATTTGGACTATGCATCAGCACAGTAAACGAGTTATGTAATTATAATATTGACTGCTAAAGGGTCTTTGTAGGGCAAACTACTGCACACTAACCATAGGTTAGCTATGTTGTGATGTTGGGGTGTTTGATACCTGTCTTCCCATCAGAAAAGACGTTATAGGCAGTAAAGTGATCATTGTAAATATCAAGAGGACCTATTTTTTTGCTATAGTCAGTTCAGCTATTTGTTAGTTTTAGTGGCAACATCTCCATTTTATACAGGGATTAATACAGTTGCAGGTTTTGACATTTTTTGGACTTACCCCATATACTCCAGCAAAAGTTACACCACACTGCTATCATCTTCATCATATGAAGATAAGTCTGGGTAAAACAAGACTTATTTTTGTCTTTTCATTGCAGATGGACCCAGTTCAAAAAGCAGTCATAAATCACACATTTGGGGTTCCCTTACCGCAACGAAGAAAGCCAATTCCCCCCTGCAATATTTGTCAGCTGAAATTTAATTCTGAAGTAAGTTCTTGACTTTCTGGTCCTCATGCACCAAATAGTTGCCTAAATATTAACTCAGCATATTGAGCAGTGCTCACTTCATTCATGTATTTAGGGTAGCTGATCACTGTTTCTGAGACATCATTATTTTTGAGACAAATGATGGATTACATGGTATTTTAACACACGTCAAATTTAAAATTAGATTTTGGAACTATATATATATATATATATATATATATACACACCCTAAAAAAAAGTTACATTAGCTATACATGAGGCAGAACCTGCCACTAGGGCAGGGATATGTAATTAGCAGACCTCCAGCTGTTGCAGAACTACAATTCCCATGAGGTATAGCAAGACTCTGACAGTCACAAGTATGATACCCAGAGGCAGAGGCATGATGGGACTTGTAGTTTTGCAACAGCTGGAGGTCCGGTAATTGCATATCCCTGCTCTAGGGGATTCACCAGTGTCCACTTCTCTGTACTGCCATCACCCCAACCTTGTCTGGCTGAATGTCCAAGATATTTAAAATAAAGGAAAGGTCCAAAGAGTAACATTCAAGAACTGTGAGGCTTATTAAAATTTATCAGCTCACTTCAGCAGCAGCCATAGAATGCCTTGACACATTTCACACTATAATGCTTAATTATATGGCCCTTTATGATTAAGCACTATGGTGTGAAATATGGCAATAACTGCTGCTTATGTTTGTTGTTAATTCTTTACAAACCTCACCTCCAAACTCACACTGTCTGTATGGGTGTAGGCTGCAATATGCCCCATCTGAACAAGGCCTTAAGAGCTCATTCACATAGGTGCTCTGACCCATATAGTTCAAACAAGTAGTTTGTCAACCACTTCAGCCCTGGAAGGATTTGCCCCCTTCCTGACCAGAGCACTTTTTGTGATTTGGCACTGCGTTGTTTTAACTGACAATTGCGCAGTCATGCAACCAAACAAAATTGATGTCCTTTTTTCCCCACAAATAGAGCTTTCTTTTGGTGGTATTTGATCACCTCTGCGGTATTTATTTTTTGCACTATAGACAAAAAAAGAGCGACAGTTTTGAAAACAAAAATATTTTTTTTAACTTTTTGCTATAATACATAACCAAAAAAATATAAAAAAACGAATTTATTCATCAGTTTTGGCCGATACATACTCTTCTACAAAAAAAAAATCGCAATTGGCGTATATTGATTGGTTTGCGTAAAAGTTGCCGCGTTTACAAATCATGAGAATACATTTATGGGGTTTTTACTATTTTTTTTTTTTTTTACTACTAATGGCGGCGATCTGCAATTTTTATCCAGACTGCGATATTGCGGCGGACAGATCGGACATTTTTTACACTTTTTTGGGGCCATTGACACCATATACAGCGATCAGAGCTAAAAAAAACACTGATTATTGTATAAATGTCACTGCCAGGGAAGGGGTTAACCTGCAGGGGGCAAACAAGGAGTTAACTGTGTTCCCTAGGCATGTTCTAACTGTTGGCTGGGCTGGCAGGGGCATGACAGATCTAACTGATCCCAATGACAAGAATCAGTAGATCACTGTCATGCCCACTAATAGAACGGAGAGTTGTAATGGAGATGTAAACATGGCAGTAACCCGTTCTTCCTCTGCAGAAGGTGATCGCGGGTCGCTGGCGGGCATCGAGTCTGCCCAACCCGCGGCCACACTCACGCAGAGTGCGGTGGGCACGAGAGCATGCCGCTGGCAGTGCACGCCCGCCCACTACTATGGCTGTGTGGATTGCCGTTTATAGATGGCGATCTGTGCAGCAGAGCCAACTTGCTGCCATTTATGTACACGATGCAGTGGGTTAATGTTAATGAGGCATGAGCCTGCTTGGAGGTGCATGCAGGAAGCCTACGCTGCTCTTTTTGGTCACAGCAGTTGTACAAACACAGCCCCAGGCCCTAATTTGACAGTTGTGAAGGTGCAAGTAAGTGCCCTTCAATGCACACTGTCTTACTGTTCAGGGCCAAGCACTCCCACCCACACCCAGCACTGCTGCTGTGTACTTATAAAGTAACATAGGCTGCCTGCACACAGCTGCGGGGCACTAATGCATTAAGAACCCATTTACTTCACTGGGCATGTGTTATGTTGCACATAACCAGTGTGCACTGGTAAGCATTGCACACAAGCATCGTTGTCCAGTCTTAGAAAGCATTACGGCGCTTTGATTTATTTTTATTTTTTTACATTTTCTTTTTCAATTACTTTCACCCAACTTTATGCACGTCAGCGCATTCGACACATTTGCTACACATTGTAACACACTGCATTGCAATAAAATGTATGCCTGCATCATTTTATCACAATGTACAGCAATGCAATGCACTCATGGCACTGCAATTGGACATTGGGCAAAATGCATAGCCAACCTCCAGATTGCTTATTTACAGTTTTGCGATTTTCACGGTTTTACAAAAAGGCACATTTTAAATTTACAAATGAAAAAAAAAGTGTTACTTATTATATTAATACAGATTTAGCATTTAGATTTAGTAAGAATTAAGCTGGAATTTTGTAAACTATGCTGTGTTTCTCTCTGCTAATTATGACTTTTGTGTATGAAAATAGTGATGTGATAAATATTTGCACACATATCGCAGGACCTAAAAAATCAGTAGCACCTTTGTTTTATTCTACCATTCCCCTGCTTTCAGGAAATGTACTTAACAAACTTGGAAAGCTGTAAGTTAAACATTATTTTAAAAAGTAGATCATTTAGCAAAAATGGTCTGGCCACCTGGGTTTAAAAGTGGAGCACAGATCCTGGCAGCGAAAGGGTTCAAGAAAGGGTTTTTTTTTTATAGTAGTATCTGCATTCTGTATTTCTTTTAGGCCTCATGCATACAGGGCGTTAAAAAAAAGGTTCTAAAAATGTCAGTAGCTTTGTAGTGAGTTTTTCAGCTTTTTTCAGCGTTATTGCACTAGCCTTTTTGAGAGTTTTTGAGCAGCAGCGTTTTTTAGCGTTTTTTTTTTCAATGGATCAAAAATGTCCAAAAACTTTGGTAAGCCGCGTTTTGCCCTGTTTTTGTACATTTTTGAGCGTTTGAGCAGCTTACAGCTGAAAAACGTCTCTCAGAACCCATTCGTTTTGGGTTTTTTTACAGCTCAAAAACACCCCAGCCAAAAACAGTTGATAGCAGTCTATGTGTGCATGAATACATAGGATAACATGATGGGGAGTTTATTGACTGTAGGAAAAAACGTCTAAAGCTACAAACAGCAGCTGTAAAAATGTCCAAACACCTCCTGTGTGCATGAGTCCTTATAGTAGGGAAATAGATCTGATATGACAATCTTTGTGGCACTAATTTATGAATGAAGGTATACTTAGAGTTAGCCATCGATCTCCATTTTAACCACTTCAGCCCCGGAAGGATTTCACCCTTTAGGACCAGAGCACCTTTTGCGATTCGGCACTGCGTTGCTTTAACTGACGATTGCCCGGTCGTGCAACGTTGTACCCAAACAAAATTTGCGTCTTTTTCTTCCCAAAAATAGAGCTTTCTTTTGGTGGTATTTGATCACCTCTGCATCATTTCTGATTGCCACTATGAACAAAAAAAAAGCCACAATTTTGCAAAAAAAACAAATTGTCTTACTATTTGCTAAAATACAAATCCAAAAAAAATAAAAAAACATTTTTTTTCTACAGTTTTGGCAGATTTATATTCTTTCTCATATTTTTGGTAAAAAAAATCACAATCGGCGTTCATTGATTGGTTTGCGCAAAAGTTGCCGCGTTTATGAATGATGAGAATACATATCTGGGGTTTTAATTTTTTTTTATTTTTTACTAGTAATGGCGGTGATCTGCGATTTTTAGCAGTACCGCGATATTGCGGCAGAAATGTCGGACCATTTTGACACTTTTTAAAAAACAAAAAAGGGTCAAAATGCCATTGGCATTCATACAGCAATCAGTGCTATAAAAATGCACTGATTACTGTGTAAATGCCATTGGCAGTGAAGGGGTTAACATGGAGGGGGTGCTCTAAGGGTTAACTGTGTTCCCTCAGTGTGTTTAAACTGTATGGGGGCTGGGCTGGCAGGGGGAGGGGAGTGATCACAGCTTCCATATACAGGAAGCCTGTAATCACAGCCCTTCCCCTCTGTCAGACCTGAGATCCGTGTTTACATACATGGACCTCCGTTCTCTCACTGCGGGGGGCCATCGCGGGTAGCTGGCGAGGATCGAGTCCGCCCTACCTGCTCCCTGCCCCCCCAGAACACAGTGAGTGTGCGAGCGCGCTCACAATACTAGTTATTGCGGCCACCGTCAGGTGATGGCGGTTTGCGATAACGAGCCACTTTGCCACCGTCACGCTGCGGCGGGCGGTAGGCGAGTGGTTAAATATAGTCAGGAAAACATACAAGCTCTGTCAGGTCCTTATTACTTTCTTTGTTCTCATGGGAACAATTACACTAATTTTCTATTCCAGTAACACCCATTGCCAGGAAAGAATATAAAGGGGAAATCTCTACAAGGGAGGGGAAGCAACAAAAACTGGAAAAGAAAAAGTTGTAGAGCCTCACAATGCTACCAATTTCAAACGCAAAACTTTATTGCACTATTGGCAGAGGTGTCTGCCCATCCCTCTCCATTGATGCATTTCACCCCACTACTGGAGCTTAATTGTAGACTAAAAGACAGCCATGAAAAAGTATTTACACACAAAGCCCGACAGAAGTTCTAAACCTTCATCATTTATTTCAAACAGACTAAAAAACATTTTGGGTGTTACTATTTATTTCCATTAGTTATCTAGCACTCTTATCCAGTGCTTTTTAAAAAGCGCATATGTTCACACAAGGTCCATTGTGAATGGAAGCCAGTTAAAGTGTACCTAAACCCAAGACCAAAAATTGAATATATTGTTGCTCACTAATTCTTATATAAAGTGGCTGCATTCATTTTCTTTTTTGGATGCCTTTTCTTTTATTTTCACACGGTAATCTTGTTAGTAACACACTTTCTGTCCTAGGTTGCTTGCACCTGATTTGGACTGCCGAAAACCGCCTCTCTTTATCTCCATAGGGGGCAGTCTGTTGTTCACAGAGGTGCTGATAACACTGCTTGAGATTTCAGTGCAGCAGAGAAGAAGTGCACAGGAAGTTAGGAATTAAGTGGATTTCTGGCTTACATTTCCCACCTAGGATTTCATTTCTTCTGGCCATTGGAATAAAAGAACACCCAAGCACTTGATGTGCCCAGTACTAAAAAGTGTTTAGATGTATTTACATGTGTTTTTACGTGCTTTGGTGCATTAAGTGTTTTTTGACGCTGCAACGCTCCTTCTGAACACGTTGGCTCTGTATTTTTTTCGATTACTCTAAATGCCTGTAAATGCCGATGTATGCATAGGCACATAGGCTAATATTGAGGGGCATTCAGAAGCAGAAAAATGCCTGTAAAAACAACATTTAAAATGTCCTGTGTGCATGAGGCCTTTATGTGTTATTAAACTCAAATTCATGTATACGTACTTATCTTTTTTTAGCCAAATTTGCTAATATTTTTGTAAATGCTTTTGTAAATGCTTACATCTCACTCTGTAATCCATTTTCTAGAGAATTATTTATTCACTTAAACCGTTTACATTGTCGTGTTTTTCATCTTGATACATAACAGCAAAATTTACAACATACAGCTAAACATGCAAATATACAGCACCATTTTCTGTTTTTTTAATGGAATCATTTGTAGATTGCAAATCTTTGAAGTTGTAGAATACATAAAAGTTGACTGCAGTTTAATTTTTACTTCAAACGATAAAATAATTATTTAGAATACACTTTTTTTGAGGACTAAAGTCATTTTGTTACATGAACATGCAATAGAAAATTCAGACATAATAAATAAATGTGAACCAGCAATAATATTTCTACACTCAGGGAGGAATTTATCAGTACTGGAGCAGACAGAATCTTTAGCAGCTGTGCATGGCAACCAATCACTTCCTATCTTCAGCTTGTTCCTTTAATGCCTAAGTTTACCTAAAAAAAAAAAAAATCAGCACAAGGAGCTTTACTTACCTTCAGTGAAATGTGTCCCTTGTGCTGCTGTGTCCTCCTTTTACCAAAACCGTCCTCCTCTGATGCATCCTCCACTCCCACTGCTGTGATCTTTCACTGCAGTAGGGATTTATAGAATTGAGGGGCTGTGACAGGCACTCATCAAAAATGGCCAACTATGCCCACCCTTTCCACCCAGCTGATCCATTCACAGAAGCTTTTACTATAGCTTCTTTGAATGAAACACAATCTATTAATGGAGGGGGCAAACTTATCAATCATCCACCTGTCCACCATTCACAGTTTCTGTTTCATTCATGGACGTTGTAGTAAAGGCTTCTATGAATGAAGCAGCTGGGTCAAAAGGGTGGGCATAGTCATGATGAGTGCCTTTTAAAGCCCCTTAGTTCTATTACCCCTGCCACATAAGATGATTACAGTAGTGTGGGAGGGTGGGGTATTGGAGGAGGAAGATTTCAGTGAAAGGAGTACACAGCAGAACATGGGGAACATCTCACAAAATGTATGTTTTTTGTGCTGATTTTTGTTTTGCTTGTTTCAGGTACACTTATGCTTAAAGACCTGTACACATGGTACAATTATCGGCCAATAACAGTTGTACGACAGCCTGTTGTCCGATAATCCGACCATTAGTATGCACAATTCGACAGCCGATTTCCAATTATCGTCCAACAGAAGTTGTCTGTGAAGACTAGAAAACTTTTGTCTGCCAACAAGGTGTTGGCCAATTTTTGGCTTGTGTGTACAGAAGTTCGGAATCCAGGAAGTGTTTGGTCATGTAAACCTGCGTTCATAATTCACAAATCACATTCACCTGAACTTCCTCTTTATATGCTCTTAAACACGTCACTACGTTCAGCTTTGTTGGACAATTACTTGACTACCGTCAGTACGCTAGATAAAACCATAGACAGACAATTTGAACAAAAGTTGGACGTGCAGTCGTATGACAATCGGCGCGTGTGTACGAGGCTTAAAGCTTTGAAAATTAAAGAATGAAGCTGATGGATTGCTATGCATATCTGCTCCAGATTCTGTCTGCTCCAGTTTTGATAAATTTCTTTTTTACTGTTTCATCTCACATTTTAATAATAGAATAGGCATAGAATGGAATAATTTTATCAATTTTTTAGGATAAATAAATCTTTGCTGGGTCTCTTTAATCTGTTGGCCTCTTCAGTTAGACAAGGCAGTCTCAGAAACATTTAAGGGCTTAAAGTATGCGTGAAACCTTACCTTGTAAAACAACCAATTCAGTTTAAGCTAGAAATGTAGGGCAAAACATTTGAGGATAGAACTAAAAACATTATAAATACTTGTTTTTCTTTTTTTATAAGTGACCACATGACCTCTGATCTCAGCTACATAGGAGACTTAGAGATCTGGGGGTGGAAACTGCTGTGGTTGTGTCAGCAAGAATCATAGAAAGAGCAGTACGCTGACCTTCCCAGTGAATGGCTGTGCAGGGGGGCATGGGAGCTCATGTTTGACCATTGGAGTACAAGCAGGCTGTGCTCATAGCACAGCCGAAAACCTGACCACACTATGATGGATGTGCTTCCATGCCTAGTGCACTCAGTTTGAAATTGGAAAGCCGGAGGACTGGCAGGATCACCAGAAATACTTTTTTAAATATAAGTACATGGTGCAAAATACACATATCAGGAATATGAAATGTTGGAGTAACAAACACGTTGGGGTAACACTTTCTCTTACAAGTGCTCCTGAATACATAGCCCTCTGCCCCCCCCTTTCCTTTACTTGAAACCATGCCCCCCACATGTCAGCAGTGGGGCCTTGTGATTGGCTGCTCAGGAACCCAGTACTGCAATACTGGATGGAGCAAGAGTAGAGAGTCACACTGTCCCTCTTTTTTGAAGTACTGAGCATTTCACTTTGCTTCATCGGGTGAAGATACTGAATCTGTTGCCTTGCTCTGAATTGGCATATTACAGGTTCAGTTTAAGGTTTACTCATGAGCAAAGTAGAATGACAACATCGCTGTCTCTGAAATGTCAGTGGGTGGTCTAGAAGGTGAAGGAGTAAATTTAATTAGTTACTTCTGATAAAGTGTGCACTGCTGAAACATCCAGAAAGAAATGGTTGGCAGACTATTTAAAATATTTTTTTTTAAGGACTGAGAAAGTTTAGGTAGGAGTGGATAGGTATTGTAGATGAGGTGTTGAGAGTTATAGAATGAGATCTAATATGAATTTTTGTTTAAATGCTTTAAATTTCTTTAAAATTGTTTGCATTGTCTTGTCAGTTAACATTTTAGTTTGCCACAGAATAGAACTGAGGAGTCTAATGCAGGAAAAGAAGAAGATTTAGAAGTTTTGAGTGTGGGAAAGTTCATCTATGTTTTCATATTCAATTCTACGACTCACCTACCAAGGTTTTATGCAACGTTTAAAGGAATCTATCATTTACATTGAGAACTGATAGAACCTACATAATTGTTACACAATCTATCGTGTGACACTGTTAAAAATGACTTCTTCAAATCTGTAGCCAAATGTGACTTTTTAAACCTGGCAAAAAAATTAAAACAGTAGAAACCTTGACATTACCCTAAGTCTTCTGTATATTGTTTACATACATGATACCGCCAGAAATCTAATATCCTTGCTTATGTGATTGGCTCATTGCTTTTCTCAGCTGTCTGCAGAGTGATAGAGATACAGTTTTGGGTATCCTCAGCAAGATTTTGTTCAGAGCACTTGCCAAAGGAACAACATGTGTGATTATAGTATGCAGACCACCCCTTTTTAAGAATCTGAGTAAGTTAGTGCTATGGCCTGTTATGTATCCAGGGAATTGAAGCAAGGGAGAATCTGCAATAACATTAGCTAAAATAATTGCAATGTACATAAGTGATCTGGACTGGACTGTTTTTTTTTCTTCAGGAAAATGCACATTTCTTTTGAAGTCCCCACTGATTGTCCTTAGCTACTACTCCTTTGTTCTTGTGATCTGGCTTCGATTAGGGTTGAAGAACAGTGCTTCCATAATTCATTAAAACTTCAGTCAGGGCTCCTTTCACCAACATGTTTGGCAGACCATAGCAAAGGATGTCTGTAGAGCAATCTGGAGACAGTCAAGGAGAAGTTACATCAAGGAGACATCTAACAATAATCATTAAGTAAACATCATGCTGAAACAATTAGCAGGAGGTTACAGGGATGTCACTTGAAACGTTCAGTTAAAATATAGGTGTATTTTTTTTCTTTGTGGTTATTTAAAGTGTATGTGTATCTATGTAAAACCAATCACTAAAATCAAATAAAAGCATTAACATGGTAATGTCATTTTAAAAGCCACATATATTTTAAATTGGCATATTTATTTAAAATAATACCTAGTGATCCTGCCATGAAAATCCTTTTTTGCAACTTCCCGTTTTAGGGTAACAGCACTTGTATGTCTCCCAGTTGTGTTCCTTCCATATCATCCTGTCACATGGGATGCCACTAGAGACTGTAAGCAGACATTTAGACATTGTACAGGCAGGATTCACTGTTGTGATCATCAGGAAATAATATGCAGCCGACATGGAAGCATGTACACAGGAAGTGGTTGCAAAGTGATCAGGAGATCATCATTACTGAGATTGAAAACGCTGAACATGCCATGGGTTAGATTGGTATGGATGTTTGGATCTCTTTATTGAATAATTTATTTAATAAAGCTAATTGAACATGTTTGTTAAAAAAGACAGCATAGAAATGCCACAGTTTCAATGACAAAGAGACAAAAAACTCACACTGTAGTATATATGGTTATGCTGTGAATTCCCCACCTAACCCACCCCGTCCCACCCACCTTCCCTTTTTTTTTTCTTCTACGTTTTCTGGATATACCCACTATGCCACCCTACATACCTCTTTAATAGGAGGGCCTCATTGGCAATAGTCTTATAATTACCTTTTTAACACATGCTCTGTTTTCTTACTACACCCTCCTTCTTTCAGACAGCTGCACGCTTTTCCTTCAACCCTTTCTCTACTCCTTCCTCCCTCCCCTTTCCTATTTTTTTTTTTTACTGGACCCTTCAAATATTGCTCCTGCTATGCTACTGAGTCACACCCGACTGATAAATATATGCATACAATAGATCACAGGCCGCTACAATTACTATGTCTATTTGGCAACAGTATTAATGATTCATGTTTCGTTATTCATGTAATATCTCCTATACAGATTCTTTATACCATACCTATCAAACAACTGTTTGTTTCTTGCAGTGTTTGTAAACAAAAAATATATTTTCAATGCATTTTTTTGGGAAAAAAAAGTCTCAACTGAGATGTAAGTTGGGTTTTAGTTGGCTTCTAACAGCTTAGAGCATCTGCTTTTTGTTTACATTGAAAGATAAGGGGAGAGGAACCATGTTTTTGGTGTTTCTGTAGTGAACTTTGAAGATTAATTTCTCCAAATGTCTGTAGCTGCAGAGGTCAGTAGGGATGGGCCAAACACCCCCCGGTTTTGTTCGCACCAGAACTTGCAAACAGACAAAACATTTGTGCGAACACATGAACGCCGTTAAAATCAATGGGATTGGCACATGAAAAATCAAAAGTGCTCATTTTAAAGGCTTATATGCAAGTTATTGCCATAAAAAGTGTATGGGGATCCGGGTCCTGCCCTAGGGGACATGTATCAATGCAAAAAAAAGTTTTTAAATTGATCGTTTTTTCAGGAGCAGTGATTTTAATAATGCTTAAACTGAAACCACAAATATGAAATATTCCTTTAAATATCATGCCTGGGGGGTTCCCTTAGTCTGCCTGTAAAAAGGCGCACCGCTGTGACTTATAGAACATAGCCAGAGCAAAATGACATTTCCAAAGGAAAAATTGTCATTTATTATCACAGCTGTAATGTATTGTTGCTTCCCGCCAATATACATAAAATCACTGAAAAAGCATTGTGTTGTCCAACCCCCCCTCCAGTCCATACCAGGCCCTTCAGGTCTGGTATGGATTTTAAGGGGAACCCCACTCCGAAATGTTAAAAATAATTGTGTAGGGTTCCCCCACAAAGTCCGTAACAGACCCTTCAGGTCTGGTATGTATTTTAAGGAGAACCCCACCCAAAATAAAAAAAGTTTGCACAGGGGTCCCCCCAATGTCTGTACCAGGCCCTTCGGATCTGGTATGGATTTTAGGGGAACCCCATGCTAAATTTAGAAAAAAAGGCTTGGGGTCCCCCCAAAATCCAAACCAGACCCTTATCCGAGCACGCAGCCCTAGCATGGCAGGAGGGCGTGGGGATGAGCGAACGCCTCCCCTCCGAACCATACCAGACCACATGCCTTCAACATGGGGAGGATGCTTTGAGGTCGCCCCAAAAGCACCTTGTCCCCATGTTGATGGGAGAAGGGCCTCATCCCCACAACCCTTGCCGGTGGTTGTTGGGGTCTGCGGGCGGGGGGCTTATCGGAATCTGGATGCCCCCTTTAATAAGGGGGCCTCCAGATCCCGACCCCCCCCATGTGAATAGGTATGGGGTACATTGTACCCCTACCCATTCACCAAAAAAGGAGTAAAGTGTTATAAAAAACAAGAGGCAGTTTTTGACAAGTCCTTTATTGTGTAAAATATCTCTTCTCTCTTCTTTCTTCCTCCATCTTTCCTGCCCCAGTCCTTCTTCTGGTCTTCTGCTTCTTCTTTTGGTCTTCTTGCTTCCTTTCTTCATCTTCAATCTTCATCTTCTTCTTTCTTCTTTCACCGCCCCTGCTCACGCTGCTGCAGCCGTGTCGTCCACTCCAGAGGCGTCTCCCAGAATGGGCGGTCTTCAGTTTGACAATTCTTTTATAAAAATGGGCGGGGCCACCAGGTGATGTAACTGGGTGACCCTCCCCCTTGTGACATAATTTATTGTCAGAGGGGGCAGGCCCGGCAAGGGTTGTGGGGATGAGGCCTTTCTCCCCATCAACATGGGGACAAGGTGCTTTGGGGGTGACGTCAAAGCATCCTCCCCATGTTGAGGACATGTGGCCTGGTATAGTTCGGAGGGGGGGCGCTCGCTCGTCCCCACACCCTCCTGCCATGCCAGGGCTGCGTGCTCGGATAAGGATCTGGTTTGGAATTTTTTTTTAAATTTGGCGCGGGGTCCCCCTTAAAATCCATACCATACCTGAAGGGCCTGGCATGGACTTTGGGGGGGGACCCCATGCCATTTTTTTTTATTTTGGTGCGGGGTTCCCCTTAAAATACATACCAGACATGAAGGGTCTGTTACAGACTTTGTGGGGAACCCTACGCAGGGCCTGGTTTGGATTTTGGGGGAACCCCACGTCATATATATACACTAGGAAGGTATATATATATTCTTGCACTGCCTGCACTAACTGACTATATACAGATCGTCCTATCTATCTATACATCTAGTATATATTTCACTCTACACTAACTGACTGTATACAGATCACCCTACCTATCTATATATCTAGTATATATTTCACTCTACACTAAACTGCCTATCTATCTATCTATCTATCTATCTATCTCTCTATCTATCTCTCTCTTTATGTATCTATCTATTATTTTTTTCACAGTAATCCATCTCTACTCTAGCTACACTGAACTGCCTGCACACCGCTAGCTAAGCTCACTCTCTATCCGCCGTTTAACACACTACATAGAACCACTGTACAAGTGGCTTTATATAGTGTAGGACGTGAGGCTGCTGAGCAGTGATTGGCTAAAGGCATATCTCTCACAGCAGAGTGCTCTGTGATTGGCCAAAGCATGCAGGTCATGTACATACCTTGGTCAATCAGCGGGCATCATTTTTCCCGCCATTGGAATGCATTATGGGGTGCTCAAAGTTCCTACAAATGCCCCATAATGTTCTAAGTTTGCCAAACAAGCGATCAGGCGTTATTCAAGTTGAACTTACGTTCGACTCGAACAGCCAGCCCATCCCTAGAGGTCAGTGATGGCTTGTCTTAAACTCCTTTACTGCTTGTAAATATTTTAATGCCCATAGACTGGGTATAGGTGGAATTTGAATACAGCCATCAGTTGTCAGTTTGTCAAACAAATTGAATGCAGATCGTTAATGAGTATAAAACATTGAAGCTAGGTATTATTTTTGTGTGTGACTGAAATAGTTACTTAGTCGTGTTTATAAATGTTTTAGTATGACATCATTTTTTCTCTACCAAAATGTGTACAATATTTTAGAAGCATGTAAAGAGTACTAAGATCAGTGTTTCTCATTATCATCTATTTATTCCTTGGGTCTGTTACAGGTTTGTCAGCATATAATTTAATCAGTGAACAAAGCAGAATGTCCTTTTTTGCTCAGCTGTTTTCATTGGAACAGTAAACACGACCTGCACAAAGTAATAATTGTTTTCCGCGTTGTCAAATAAATATATTTGCTATCAAACAAGCATCAGTCACATACACAGATTTTCTAGATTTTCTCTTAAAGTTCACCTTTGGTAACATGTTACATGCTGCACCCATATTTAACATTTAATATGGTAACATGCTACCAAAAAAGATACAAACAAGTGTCCACTGCCCCCACCTATAACACAAGGAAAAGCACAGACATCTTCTAAGTGTAGCTATTAGTAAAGGATGTATTTGTAATTAAAATCAGAACTACTCACAAGTGTAGTTCAAGATCAAGCATATAGTCCATGGCTTTGTGTAGGGGGGTGGTCCTCAAAAACCACTAACCAGGGGGCCCATGGGGGATGCTGTCATCTGCCAGGCTTGGCAACTGGCCGATGCCAGTGGATTCCAGCATTTCCTGGTCCATGGAACACATTGGCAGAGCAAGGATGATGTCACTTCCCGAATGCACTGTGAGGACATATCAGCGACGCATTTGTGGCCTGAAGAAGGAGCGCATGCTCCAGAAACACGCCACCAATACGTCCTCACAATGCATCCTGGAAGTGACATCATCCTCGCTCAGCCAGTGCCATCCATAGACCAGGAATGCCGGAATCCATCAATGCCAACCTGACGCCAAGCCTGACAGATGACAGCATCCCTCGTGGACCCCCTGGTTAGCGGTTTCCGAGGACCACCCCACACAAAGCCATGGACTACATGCTTGATCTTTAACTACACATGTGAGTAGTTCTGATTTTGATTACCAATAAATCCTTTACTTACAGCTACACTTATAAGGTGCCTGTGCTGTTCAGTGTGTTTACCACAGAGCTGCTTCTTACTTTACACGGAGCTGCCCCAATGAGCTGTACATGGACTATATATGGATAATGCAATTTTGTTAATGGATTCTGCTATATGAGCCATTTTTTTTTTTTTTTATAATTTTTCATAATCTGGTTCCTCCTTTGTCTGTATATTGAATGTAAGAACAAATGTCCCCCTTGCATCAATAATTATCCTCTCACTGCCCCCACCTATAACTGGTCTTTGCAGCAAGGAGCACTGGAAGAGCGACGTACGTCAAACAAAATCAAATACATTTCCAAGCTCAACTTACCAACCAACCAGCAACCAACCGAATTGACCTCTCTAACAATATTTGTTAAAAGCCTGCTTTAAATGCAAATTGTTAGACAGGTCATATTTGGTTGGTCGCTGGCTAGTTATTAAGTTGAGCTTGGAAATTTCTTTGGTTTTCTTACCAAAAAGATCCTACTTGCCCCCGTCCCATCTTCTCCTGTGACAGCAGGCATTCACTGGGTGAGTTTTACTAAAAGTGGTACACTTCTGGTGCAGCTGTGCATGGTAGCCAATCAACTTATAAATTCAGCTTGTTCAATTAAGTTTTGGCAAAAAAACCCGAAAGCTGATTGGTTTCTATGCAGAGTTGCACCAGATTTTGCACTCTCCAGATTTTGTCACAATTTAGAAAGAGCATGGCCATGCGGGACTCCTCCCACATGGCTGCATCATTCATTCATAGCTGTAAATGAATGAACTACAACATCTGTCTTCCACCATGGCAAATGGCTTGTAGTTCCCAATGAACAGCAAGGACCCCGGTGAGCACTCTCCTAGTTCATTGATCTTCTTGCTCTACAGTAACTGCCTGCCTGTATGGAAGGTATGGGCAGAGAGCTATACTGAGATTCTGCAGGAGCCTGACTTTGCATTGGCAATCTACTGATGATGTGTGCAATTCTCTGTAGGCTCCAGAAAAAAATGCACCTTTTTTACCTGCAAAAATATATGCATTTATTACTTTTGTTAAAGGTGAACGGACTGTCTTTAGGGGTTGGGGCTCTATCCCAACCAGGTTTTGTTACTATTAAATAGGTCCATAGGTGAACCCCACCACACGCATGGTGTGACAGCTGTCTATGGTTTGATCTCAACCAATCATTGGTTTAGAGATCCGTGCCCTATTCCTTTCCAGTTTTCCCTTTCCTACCCTCCCTTATGGTTTTTTCGAACTTAGCCTTTAATATACATATATCAATGCTCAAAACACTCTTTATGTACTGACTAAAATGTTTCACAATTTCATAATTGACGATTCTGACGTAATGTGTTGTCAAGCTAGACAGTTCTGTGCAGGAAAAATATTTAATGTTTTTTTTTTGTTTTTTACATGATACAAACATAGAGCTCCTATATGGTTCTTAAAGGTAGCATCTCTCTTAAGAAACATGGTCATATATTAAAAGAAGCCTGAAAAACAAATGTAGATCAGTATGTGCTAGAAACTAATGATAGTATTGCCCCTTTGCAAGCAATCAGATTTGAATCTAATGGTTTGCTCTAAGAGTATAAACATAGATCATGAAAATATATTAATAAGTAAGGGTTGGCAGAGACAGTAGTGACAGAGTGCAGCTTTAGATTTACTTGACATTTATTGTATGTAAAATGCTAATGCTCGAAAACTTGGATATCCAACTCTCTCCCTCTCTCTTTTGAACCCTTAGCAAAAATAATTATATTTCTTTTTTTTTTTTTTCCATAAAGTTTAAAATAATTATATTTCTAATGAGCTGTCTGACCTATTTATCTGTCTAACCTTAGGGCTACTAGTTTGAAGTTCCCACTAGCTAGAGACTTGCATGGTATTAAGGCTAGCTCTGATTAGAAATGCCTATAGCTGTAGGGGTTCTCTGTTGTTGGTGAGGTATAAGTGGCCATTTAGGGAATAGTGGATTCACAACAATGTTAATGGACGTAGCCTCAACCCCTTTAAATATTGTACAATAGAACTATGATACAGACTGCCCTCCACGACATGTCTTCTGAGGATCTTCATATTAATGTGCATCTCTGGTTTCATGGTCTACTACAACTCTAGTGCAATGTACATAGTAGTTCAGGAGCACACTGGAAATACACATAACGTGTGCTACTTTCTGTGCCTAAATGTACACAATGATTTTATGATGCTTAGAGTCAAATATGTTGCTCTTTGCATATTTGCTTCATTCATATTTCATGATCTCTCACAATGACATTCATGATCTCTGCTGAAAGCAAACATGAGCATACAGTGGTGGTCTGTAGAGTTTTATCATTACTTAAAGAATCAAAATCAGCTTTATAGTGTATCTAAACCCAAACAGTTTAACCAAATATGTGTTGCACATGATATTTAATGTAAAATATCCCAAGCCTCTGTTCAGTTTTCAGGTAAATTAAACCAGAAAAGTGGTCTACAGATTGATCTTTTTTCCTTTCCTGGGCCCTCCTGAGATGTACTAAAAGCAGCAATTTCAACTCACAACACACGGACACATTGAAGCTTACTAAAAGTAGTTGAGAAACTCAATTTAAATTGTGAGAATCTTCACTTCAATTATCCAATCCAATGTGAAAAGTAAATTCATTTCACCTTCGCATTATTGCGTTTTTTTAAAGAAATGAATTGCGTTTCACATGAAGTTAATATTCACACAAACTGTTGAATGAAGATGATCACCTTATTTAATAAATTAGTAAAAATATGGTGCCCAGACACTTAAGGAGGATGCATTCATTCACTGGAAATTCATACAAAAAGTATACAAGATGTGCACTGAGGCAAGCATATACAACATAAGAGCAAAAGAAGGAAAAAAAATTCTCAGTGCTCTACAAAATTAAGTATTCTTTAGTGAGGGTTTAGTTTTACTTTAATTTGTTAATTCCTTGAAAGGTTTAAAAGATAAGTTCATCTTTAACTACTTCAGCCCTGGAAGGATTTATCCCCTTCCTGACCAGAGCACTTTTTGCGATACGGCACTGCGTCGCTTTAACTGACAATTGTGCAGTCGTGCGATGCTGTACCCAAAGAAAACTGATATCCTTTTTTCCCACAAATAGAGATTTCTTTTGGTGGTATTTGATCACCTCTGCGATTTTTAATTGTTGCGCTATAAACAAACAAAGAGCGACAATTTTGAAAAGAAAAAAAACATTTTTTTTTACTTTTTGCTATAATACATATCCAAAAAAATATAAAAAAAACAAATTTAGTCCTCAGTTTAGGCCAATATATATTCTTCTATATATTTTTTTTTTACTAGTAATGGAGGTGATCTGCGATTATTAGTGGGACTGCGATATTGCGGCAGACAGATCGGACACTTTTGAGACTTTTTTGGGACCACTGACATGTATACAGCAATCACAGCTAAAAATAGCCACTGATTGCTGTATAAATGTCATTGGCAGGGAAGGGGTTAACACTAGGGGGAGATCAAGGGGTTAAGTGTTCCCTAGGTAGGTGTTTCTAACTGTGGGGGAAGTGTAGTGACTGGGGGTGGAGCGAGAATACTGCTCCCGATCACTGGGAACAGCAGATCTCTCTCCACTTCCCTGCCAGAACAGAGATCTGTTTGTTTATTGGCTCTGTGAGGAGCGATTGTGGGTGGACATCGCGCCCGCTGGCCACACACATCGGCTCCAGAGACATGCAGTGGGCATGCACTGTGCCTCTTGCGGCCCACGTGCGCCCCTACAGTCTCTTAAAGCGCCACTGTACAGCTACGGCGATTTGCACAATAGAGCCCACCTGCCACCGTCAAATGATGGCGGCTGGTCGGCAAGTGGTTAAGGAAAAAATTATAAATGCATATATTTTTGCAGAAGACAATTTTGCATTTATTATTTTTTTCCCACAGAAGCCTGCAAAGTATTGCATCTGTGATCAGTGGATTGTGGGTGCAATGTCGGGTTTCTTAAGACAGGGCCTCCAGCTTTCTGTCTGTGCCTCTGTAAAGGTTTTCTGTTTGAAAGCTAGAGGACTTCTAAATGAACAATGAGTGTGCTGATCAGCATGCTCACAGTCCATTAAAACTACAAATCTGTCTGCTGCAGTGGCAGGCGAAGCTTGTAGCTTCTTCATTCACGGATCTCTGTGAATGAATGATGCAGCTGGGTGAGCAGATCCCTGCACATCCACTATGTGGAAGAGGAACCCCTGCCTGCTGTCATGTGGGGAAGTTTGAGGGGAGCAGGGAACGTATGGTGGAACGCTACATATTACACCCTAAATACAAGTGTAACATGTTCCAAAAGGTAAATTTGACACAGAGGAGTAGCAGACACTGAGCAGTTAGTAAGGTGGAAAGGTGGATGAAACCAAATAACAAAATAATTCCTGCGCTTAAAGACAGGGGGCTTCACCAAAGGCAATAATCCAAGGTGTGTGCTGGGAGCCTTCGGATAATGTGCTGCCTTGCTTCCCTTTATTAGACTGCGGAACTCCAGACACACTAGAAAAAGACAAAAAAACACACAAGGGCTCAATGGCCTAGCGCATTATCCTCAATCACAAATTTTTAATAAAATTCATAAAAATATACTCACAGAGCCTCCAGCTCTGAGGAAGAGATCTAGGCCTCAAAACGCGTAAGTCAGCCTGTATAGGATACCATCCACCAGCGTGAGGCAGAAATGGATGTGTAGCTGCTGTGTGTCCAAATGCTTTTAAACCTGAACTCGTTTGTGAGTATGTTTTTATGACTTTATTATTTTATTAAAAATTTGTGATTGAGGATAATGCACTAGGCCAGTGAGCCCTTGTGTGTTTTTTTTGGAAAGGTGGATGAGCCTGGCAGCAGCATTCATAATGGACTGAAGGGGGGTAGCCTAAGTAAAGGTAAGCCAATGAGAAGGGAGTTGCAGTAGTCGAGGCGGGAGATGACCAGGGAGTGAATTAGGAGCTTAGTGGTGTCGTTGGTTAGCACTATAATGTAGCACTATTCAATCAGCTATTTCTTTCAAAAAAAAAAAAAAAAGACATGCAACACATTAGTACTTGTTTACAGCCGCATCACCCAGCTGGCCATATACTATACAATTTTCATATTCAATTTTGTTTAGATTAGGGTGTGTGTTCTCAAAAGATAATCACAAAGCGCTTAGCAATAATAGCCAGGACTACATGTCCCATCATGTGTTGTGCCAACATGTATGTGTGCCCCTTGATTACTGAAATATGGTTGACTAGTGAAGGAGGAGCAGAAGCACGCCTTCTGTATGTTTACATCTGGTGCTGTCTGTTCATGTTGGAACAGGCAGCATCTTTCCAACAGGATCTTGTCCTATTTCTAGGAGCATGCAAAATGGGGTGATACCAATAAGAACCTGCAAGGGCAAGGAGTCACCCTAAAACTAGAATGCAGGCCCATGCAAAAAAAAATATATAAAACTGTAAAAAAGATCAAGTTTTATACAGGAAGAATTTGGCTTACATTCCAAGAAAGAGGTATAATCAGCACCTGAAATTGCTTAAAAACAGTGAGCCTTTAATATCACTTTAAGCGTAAAATGTTCTTGTTTGACAAGGACATACCGGTAAACTACTTTCTCGTTGATGTAAAATAATTCTTCATGTTGGCACTTGTACTTTTTTCTTGTTCATGGCTTTGGTACTAATGCATTTTTTGTAGTAAGCAGCTCATTTAGAAAAGACCCAATTTAATTGCGTTTGATCAATTTCTACTGATCTGAACAAATCTCAGTTAAAGAGCCCATTTGTCATGTTAAAATGAATGAATGTTGCCGGCTTTTCTCTTACATAATATGCATGTAATTCAGTTAGTCTGTGTCCTTTTTACCTTCTTTGTATACTTGCCATTGCTGACACACCAAATGCACTTACAAGTAATCTTGTTGTCTGTGTCCCCCTTGATGCTTATTCAGGCAAGAATGTCTTGTGCTGTTTGCTTTTGTTATGATACACTGATGCATTTGTAATATTTCCCTTTTATATGCTAAATTATTCTGTTTTCAAATTGCAACTATCTATGCCTATTTTGTGATCATTGCAGAAATGAGTGTGGACCATTGCATACTATCCATGTGTCACTACACATTTATACAAAGATACCTCTGGTTTAAAGCAGATATATGAAATACAAAAAGAGATGAAGCAATATTATATTGGTGCACAGAGAAAAGTACCCAGAATCCATCACTTACATAGGTTGTAATTTCTTCCATTCAGGCTTTCTAACAGAGTATGGATCTTTTTCTAAGCTGACCATACATGGGTCAAATTTCAAAAGAATTTTCTTTCCAAAATCTTACCTAAGAATTTTCGTTCACATTTCGTACCATTAGTGGGCAGCAGCAACAGCCAATTTTTGTGCAGCAATCGAATTTGAGTAAGCAGGCATGTTGGAGATTTTTTGGAAAACAAACTATTTTCTAATTAATGATGGGAGACTTGTGGGAGACATGTTATAGAAAAAGGAATGCACATGAGTGCAAGAAAAGAAGATTCCTGGCCATGAAAATTCTTTTCTGTAGCAACATGAGCTGAAATTAAAGGCTTGGTTGGTCGAATTATGAAAATCAATGGTGGCACCATCGGATCATAAAATTCTGATTTTGAAAAGAAAATTGGTTCGAAATTTTATTTTTAAAAGAACCATGTATGGCCTGCCTTAGTTTTTAAAAAAATATTGCATGACCTAAATCATTAGATCCATAGCAGAGGCAAGTAAGGATATGTAGTAATGTTTGAAAAAATCCTTGCAATAAATATCATTTTATTCCCAATAAAACTAGACTTTCACTTTAAAGTGACATAGTTTCTGTCAAAAATTCTTATTTTGCACAGCCTTATAAAAGAAGATTATTAATACTTCCCTCTCTGGTGGGTGACAATTTAAAAATTAGTTTGCAGCCTCTGCTGGCATCCAACAATCTGAGCGTGTTGGCTGCTGTGTTCCCCACTAGTAGTAGTTCAATCCGCTAGCCACTATGTTACTACAGGACACAATAGTAATGTAGCAGCTGGCAGGTGGAACCACAGTGTACATTAGGGGACACGGTATCTAACACATCCACCATGGCTTTAGCTCATCAAGACAGCAAAGGTCAGAATCCCACCAGATAGATCAGCATTAGTAATCTGCTTTTACAGGGTGGCTCTGCTTATTTTTTTTTTACAGTGAAGAGGTTTGTTTTGGAGCAGGTTAGCTTTCATGGCACTAATTGGATGTAGACAGAGAAGCTCTCAGTACAAACATTGAATGGTTAAGAGCATCAAATACAGCCAATGCATTTTGAAGGTAAAAAAAAAGCCTGTCCCTTCTTCAGAGCTTGAGCAGTTGATGTTAATAAAATAATGACAGAATGCATCAAGGGGTCTCTGTTAAGGCTTGAAGAAACCTATATCACCTGATGGCACTAAAGGGCTAAACTGACTGCCATTGTGATTTTTATTAAAGGACTTGTAAAGGCTGACAGTTTTTTTATCTTAAGCATTCTATTCTTAAGCATTCTAAGGCATTAAGGTAAAAAATCTTCTTTGTGTAGCAGTCTCCCCAGCAGCCCCTAATTCTTACCTAAGCCCCTTCTCTTTCAAGTGATGTTGCAGGAGTGTCTTAGCCATCCAGGACTCCTGTTTGGCTGAGACACAGCAGTGGTGTCATTGGCTCCCGCGGCTGTCCTTCAACGTCAGTTAACCAAACAGGAGAGAGAGGGGGCAGTGCCGGGCCGCATATCCATGTCTGAATGGCAGGGCCATCTTAATAGCATTATGGGCCACTGGGCAAAGTATTGCAGTGCGGCCCTACCAGCCTGCCTCAATTTACACACCTACTTTCAAGAATTTGAGTATAAATAGTTGATAGATTTTAAAAAAAATTTATTCATATGTTCAATAAAATCAATTTTAAACAATTAAACATGCCATAAGTCAAAGACTAACCAACACAAAGGTCACAGAATGAGGGGGGGTGGAGTCAAAAGGGCACAATACTGGTTCCAGGATGCTGCACAGGACATGGCCATTCTGGGACAGCTTAGTAAAAAATGTGACTGTCCCAGGAAATCCAGGACAGTTGGCAAGTATGATGTAATGCAAGACTATCATGGGGCCCCCATGCACCTGGGGCCCCTGGGCAGTGCCCAGGGGTGCCCATGCATTAATACACCCCTGCTAAATGGACACACAGAGATGCAGCTCTGCTCAGGTACCCCCGTAGCAAGCTGCTTGCTGTGGGGGCACTCAACAGGGAGCCAGGAACAGCAAACATAGACCCGAGAGGAGGAGGATCTGGGCTGCTCTGTGCAAAATCACTGCACAGAGCAGATAAGTATATCATGTTTGTTTTTTTTAAACAACACTTTACAATCACTTCAACATCAACTGCTCAAACCCTGAAGAAGTGGTGGCTTTTTCTCCAAAACACATATATTGATGCTTTTAACCATTATATATAATTCTTGGATTCCTGGTATAAAACTCCATCTCATATATATATATATATATATATATATATATATATATATATATGATGGAGTTTTATACCAGGCATCCATGAATTTAGTGTCTGGTGAGCAATAATTGGACTTACAGTGACTCCAAGAGCTAAAGTAGATCTAAAGCCGGCCATAAATGGTTCAAATCTTGCCCAGTTCAGCAGGGACCAGCCAACATTCAAACAGTCTGTGGGCAGGCTTGGGTACAAGCAGCATGTCAGATTTTTACATGTGATTATTGTCAAAGGTTATAGTCCCTATCAATAATCACTGTGTCCTCTCTACAGGGATGGCTCCCTGTGCCCCCACCCAACAAGAGAACACAATAGCTCCATGGGATGGATTCCCCTATCAACAGTGATTGTATTGATAGGGAAATTCAGTGATTTTCTTTCCTGCAAACCAGGAAAGAAAATCACATCATCTATGAACTGCCTTATTACCTTTTCTCTTCTGTTGTAAACGTTCCATAAGTGATTTGTTTAATATAGGTCAGGCTAATATTTTTATTTTCTTGCACCATTGTAGCTTATCTTTAGCACTATTGAACAAAATAATTGTATATTTTAAATACTCACAAATCTTCTTTCTACCAATCATTCTCAGCTGATTCCAAACTATCCGTTGTCACATAATATGAAAATACCCTCCAAGCATTTCTTCACACTGTAAACTTATTCAACAGTATCTGATGACAGTTTCTAAAAATCAATAAATGGTTACAAAGGTTGAATATTTTGTAATGTGCTCTTCTCATGAATTGCATAATCTATCCTTTCAATTTCATTATTTGTAAAGCAGAATTTATATGTTCGGTGGGCCTTTCCAGAATGAGTTATGGCTTACACTCCTTCACACCAGATAATAAAATGTTTTGTCTCAGTCATAAATCACTTTGCTTCTAAGTGCACTGAATATATTACCTGTATGGTACTGAAATTGCCACCATTTGGGTTGATTACAGTAAATAGAGCTGATGGGCTTTTCATTATATTTGTGTTAAGTTTAGCTTTCATCATATACTTGTCATGTTTTTAATCCTGCTTTATGCAGTGCTTATTTTACATCAGCCCTGTCCCATTTCCTTACAGAGGCTCAAAATCATTTTCTAGCAGTATAACATAAAATAACTGGGAATCTGTCTGCACTATGGATTTGATTAAGATGATTGTAGTAGTTGTATAAGGGCACTTAAAACAGCACAGCTAAGGGATAATAGGCACAAACTAATGGACCTCGATGTTCAATATGTGATTAAATGTACTTTTTAAAAGCAAGCAGTGTAGGTACCTGGATACAACCTGGTATCAGCTTCTTGCAGTCCCTGTACAGCACGACTTGGGTGTAAGAGGAAGATGCATTAAAGGAAGCCAATCAATTCAGGAGCTGACAAGCAGCAAATGTGAGAGAAATAAGCTCATCACTTTGCTGTTTCTGCTGGAATGGGCCCAGAAACACCTGGGCTCAAAGGAAGTGGGTTGAATAATGCTTGCCATCAGACTGAAAGCTTCTAGTAGCAGAAACAATGAGGGAGAGCTCCAAATTGAGAACAAACATTGCAACAAACCTGACGTTTTTACTTTATCCTTTAATGGAGTATTCATTTTTACCTTGTTATTTTTAACTGAGATTTTGCTTTATTATTTTGAACAACCGCTGTATATCAGTGCTGACTGGACCTAGAACAAAGGGGTAGATCAAGGGGGTGCTAGGAGTGTGCTTGGGTGTTCTGAAGCACCCCCATAAATTCCTCCAGAACCCCCAAAGTACCCCCCGTAAATGCACCTGCCTGGACCATGCACATTGCTTTGGATAATTGCATCAATCCAACATGGATTGGGGGTCGTGGCTGACGAGCAACCTTGATGGCCACAGAGTAGCAGAGCTCCATCCATGACTCGCCATACTAAGCATCTGCCAGCTTTCCAGTCCCACAGAGCATCACCCAAAAGCGTCCAGACAATCCCGGCCACAAAGGGAACTATGGCCATGAAGCACAAAGACCACAGGCTGCCCAGCAAGCTGACTGCATTCATGTACCAGCCGTCCATGAGGAGAGGCCAAGATGGCACCACAGCTAACCAGGGAATCACTGCGACTCTCCTAATGGCTCGCCTTGAGGGTCCACCCGCACAGAGGATCACCTCCTCACCAGAGAGATCTGATCTCCTCCCCGACAGGCACACCGATCTCTGGAAGCCCAGCCAAGGCAAGGGTCCGCCTGGATTCTCCCACGCTGGAAGAGGTAGGCCACCGAACTGTTCCAATCCAACCTGGATTGATGTAAAAACTTGCAAAGCAAAGTGAGTGAACAGGGACTTGTGGTGTAGGGATACAGTGGCTCAGAGCCTCGGGTGCAGATAGGCTTCTTCTAGTTGCAACTGCACAAGCTCTCTCAGCACTGTCAGACTGGCAGATTGATATTCACTGAGCTGGGCTTGGCTACATTTATAGGTGTGAACCACAAAGGAACAGAGGTCCTGGAGCTTGCTTGCAGTCAAGAAGAGGTATGAAGAGAAGCAGAATGTTCCTAGAGAGAATAAGAGACCAAATACACTGACCACTATTGTATAAGGGGGCCTGACAGATAGTATACAGGGGACAGATCACTAGTATACAGGGGATTGACTACTAATATACAGGGGACTGGCAACCAGTATAAAGGGGAACTGACCTCCAGTATACAGGGAACTGAACAGCAGTATATAGAGGACTGACTACCAGTATACAGGAGAACTAACCACAAGTATACAGAGGACTGACCACCAGTATACAGGTGAACTAACTACTAGTATGCAGAGCACTGGCCACCAGTATGCAGGGGACTGACCACCAGTATACAGAGGACTGACCAACAGTATACAGGGGACTGACCACCAATATACAGGAGAAATGACCCCCCCAGTATACAGGGGACTGACCACCAGTATACGTGGAACTGACCACCACAATACAGAATAACTGACCACCAGTATACAGGAGAACTGACCACCAGTATACAGGGGACTGACCTTCAGTATACAGGAGAACTGACCACCACAATACAGAATAACTGACCATCACAATACAGAACTGAACACCAGTATACAGAAGAACTGGCCACCAGTATACAGAGGAACTGACCACCATTGTACATGGGGACTGACCACCAGTATACATGGGAATTGATTACCAGTATACAGGAGGATTGACCACCAGTATACGAAGGGACTGACAACCAGTGTGCACGGAAACTGACCACCTATATGCAGGGGCACTTACCACCAGTATGTAGGGCCACTGACCATCAGTATATATGGCCACTGGCTACCAGTATACAGAAGCATACTGACCACCATTGTACAGGAGGTCACACTACCATTGTGCTGATGCACTCTGACCACCAAAGTAACGGAGCGCGTTGAGTACTGACCTCCTATATAAGAGGGCTTACTGAGAAACTAATGTTGTACATAGTCCTGACCCCCAAACTCTATATGCTACATAGTGCTGACCTCTTCACTCTTTATGCCATGTTATATGATGCACAATGAAGGAGGCACGCTGATTTATATACTGCTAGGGTTTATTGTTGGGTAATGTTTGGCATTAATTCATTTGTAGTGCTGGAGGGTAATGACTGTTCTATTCTTGGGGTTTATTATTGTATTGTGTTAGGGGTTTGTTATTGTGTTGTGCTGGGGTTTATTACTGTGCTGTGCTTTTTACTGTGTTGTGCTGCAGGCTTATTATTATATTGTGCTGGGGGGTTATTATTGTGTTGTACTGGGATTTTATTATTGTGTTGTCCTGGGGAGGTATTGCTGTGCCTTGGGGGTTAATTAGTGGGATATGGGGAGGGCTATTTACTGTGCCATGCTGTGGGTTAAGTATGGAGCTGGGCCCTGGTTAATTACTGTGCCTGGGGTTAAGTACTATGTCGAAAATTGAATCTCAACTACTAACACTAACTATAGAAGTGTGGAGTGAGATGAGGGACTTTAAATGTGCTGTAAGTTACATACCAAAGGAGACCCAGTTATAAAACATATAAGCTTTATTCTATTAAATAATACAATCTAGGGGTTTAAAATATCAACATAGAGTCTGATATATACAGAACTCAGTACATGCAAAAAACATATTACAGTGTGTAAAACATGGTCAGCTACTGTTCACAGAGGATAAGCATGCAGGATTAACCCTGGGCTTTTTTTTATTCCCACAGTCTCTTCAGTTTACCCTTAGGCCTTGGTCTATACAAAGGGAGAAAAGTGTCACACTACAAAACCATAGACAAACCATAAGACCATGAAGAAACACCCACTTGCTGGCTATGCCCACTTGCTGACCTCACACAATTGTTGACCATGCCCATGATTGCATCATACTTTGTGTGCTGCATTAGCATCCCCTCTTAGTCCCAGGACCAGCACAGCCCCCCCCTCCCCCCCAAAAAAATGGAGATGCCCCTGGGTAGACGTTAAAATTTTGTCCTGAAATATTAACCATAAGAACAAATAAAAAAAGTATCCCAGTCGGTACTAAATCATTGTCAATTTATGATTCACTTGCATTTTACTTAAAGCTCTACAATTATCATATGAGGTTAATTGCAGGAGTTTTTTATAGGTGCAATGTGTGAGTGTGTCTATGGGAATTTAGCTACTGACATGGCTGTAGTGAGGACTGATTTATTATTGGCTATATGGATAAACATATTTCTCTATCATCCATTGAGAGGCACAGCTTGATGATATTTTAGCAACCTAGGGTTATGTTGCTATCCACAGGAGAAATGGGCATTAGGCACATATAGGCTATAAACAAATTAAGGCTATAACCTCTCCCATCTCACACCTGCTTAGTTCTTTTTAGTGTGATTAGAAGTATTGATGTCTCCCCAACTTTTGATTTTTTGTTTTTTGTTTTTTTTTACTTGGTCAAGTTTCTACCATCAACAGCCACTAGTAGATTCAGTTTGTATATTGGAAATAGTTTTTTCTGTGATGGCTTCTGTCAATGCAGGGAATGGACTAAGCCTGACTGGAGTTTTAATGATGGCTCCTGTAAGTGCCAGGGGAAAAAGCAGCATTACTGTCAGGTCGGAGTCCTCAGGTACTTTGTTTTCACTGTGCTTCTTCTCTGTCTGCTGTTCAGTCATTTCCCTGCTAGTGCAGAGGAATTCCATAATGTTTGTACCAGGGATTCAACAAACAGTTTCTGACAGCCTCTAAGAGACACAATGAAAGTGCATACACATCCCTGTGGATATTACCCTGTCAGCAGTGACATTGGTCACACTGACTGACTTGTATTCTCTGATTCACTTCAAGTTCAGCTGCTTGTGAGTTTTCCTGGAGTAGTAACGCCTTTCTTTTGTGCTTTTTGACTGGCAGCATACCTGGTTCTAGACAGGAATCATCCTACAGTTATACAGCCTACTCATGCAGGACCTAATTTGCTCTATATGTAAGGTTGAGATTGGCACAGGGAAAAAATGTAATTGTTGCATTCCTTACAGATCCCAGTCGGAATCTTCTACACCAGTTGCTATTTCTGACACCCCCTTTTATCTTTGGGTGCTAATTCCTCCTGATTCACAGTGGAAGTATTTTCTTTTTTTTTGTAAATATTTTATGGCCCAGTTAGTGAAACTTGTTGCTCCTCTTGAGTTATTTGGCTTAAACAAAAGAAGACAGTATCATTTTTATTTCCTTGCCCTCTAAGCAATTTCCTACGCTGCTAAATTTGTCACTAAATAGTCTACTCCTACTGTAGTCAACCCACCTCTCGTCTTTTTAAAGCATTAACCCATGCTTGTCTCTGTACTTATTTCCCAAGCTTGACCATTCCCATTTTTATAACATGGTAAGGACCAATAAGGACTGATATATGTAAGTATATGACCTATATAGGTCCTATGGTAATCAGGCACTTCACAGGGAATGCAATGTCAATGTGCAAAAATGCATGAGGATAGACTTGAAACATCCAAGAGGTATATATGTATGTAAAGTAGACTGTTGATGATCTAAGGTGGAATTTGTGAGAATATTTGAGCATAAATGATTCCTTCATATGGGGAATAAACAGTGGTCCAGAGGGGGTCATATACTTACATATATCAGTCCTTATTGGCCCTTACCATGTTATAGAGAATGGACAAGTAGAGAGTTTTAACTGTGTGATGGATTGTGTATGTTAGATACTGATTTTATTACACATTTGCATTTTTTTGTTTGGTACATTTAATAAATTTGATACTTTTTCATACGTATATACAGTGAGTTGTGCATTTACTTTTATTTGGGTAAAGATTGAGCAAACTCAGGCTTTTATTTTTTGGAGTGAAATACTGTATCTTTACTGGGAAGCTCACTTCCCAGCCATTACGGTCTTCCTATATAAACATAATGTTTACATGCTTACCACACTGGCAGTTGTTTTTGGATTATATTAGGCAGCACCTAGAGGTTCCTTTAATTTCAGTGTCCATAATTGAATAAAAGCATTACAGTTGCTTATTCTGCAGTACTTTATTTGTGTCATAAGTGTGACACCCTATGATCCAATGACTTGAAACAACATTTACTGATGTAGTCATGTTACACTGGCGATTATACCCCCCCATGTCCAATGACTGGATTGGAATATTTCATGACTCTAGAAAGTATATATGTGGATTAGCTACTTAGACAGAATTTGGAAATATAGAGCCAGAGTTGATCCAAAGACCCTAAGTTCCCTTGAAATATGAAAGGCAGAACAAAATTATCCTAACACAGAAACCAGACACATTACTGATGTAAATAAAGTTTCGATAAACAATAAAAACAATATAAATGTGTTGGATTAAAAAAATAAATAAAACATCATCTCCCATAAACCATAAATCTACAAGCCTATCCTGAATATTAAATGTAAATGTCAGTGTATAAGATGAATAAACTTAGCAGGGGAGCACAGGAATCCCTTTCCAGAGTACTTGCCCCTACCCCCCCCTATTAGATACCTGGTTGCATTGAGGGCCCAAGTTTATTGTCAGGAGTGATCTGTGGTCCGTGCTGTTCACTTTACTAAATCAAAATCCAATATATCCCTAATGATCCGGCCGGTGATTTGTCTGTCTCTCTCTCCCTGGCCTTCTATCTCTTTTGGATCATCTGCAGGTGTGGCTGGCAAGCTGTTACAGTTCCCTAAGGGCTCTGACAGTGACAGCTAGATCTCACACTGCTTCCCTTTCTTTTGTGTTTCTATTTACTTTACATACTGACAATTATATATATTATGCAGTCTTGCCATGCAATATCAAACATGTATATTATCTTTATGATTTCTGTATTAGGATCCTTCTATTCTGCTTTACATAGTTCTAGATTGTTTGGGATCCAGCTTGCACATACATAGTAGTAATGTGTTACACTGTATTTTTCTGCCTGTTATCCTACTCGTCTGACTTATCGTGACACAGTTTTTTGTGTTCTACAAAATATAGTGAAGTTATTTACAATTGAAATAACATTTTTTTTCCTTTGGTATGTAGAAAATATTCACATGATTGCAATTGTATAAATGGTAAAAACATGCAAAAGGTGTGGAGTCTTAAAGCAGATTTAAACATGTTAGATTTTCTCCCTTTTTGTCTGGTCCATTAATTGTGCCATTACAAGTTTTTTTTTTATCTGTTTGACAAGTTCAAAAGTACCTGTTGGTCTTGCAGAAACCTTCTAAGCTTCCTTTGCTCTCTGCCTTTGCTTACTATTAATTATATTGTTCTCTGGTATCTCTGAGGAATGACGAACTACTCCTCTCCATATTATTTTAGAATGGTCCAAGCTTGCTTTTGTTGATCTGATACAGTATGGTAAATGAGTGCTGCCCTACTAGGACTGTGAGTGTGTTACTGGAAAAAAAAGCTTACAGATTAATCCCAATGATTTATGACAAGGTTTCCCAACCAGGGTTCTGTGAGAGGTCCTTGGCTAGAGGTGGCAGAGCAAAGTGAGGAGAGGATGTGATATGTTCAGGAAAAAGGTGGTGGCTAGGCTGGCAGAGACAGAGGAGGTGAAGCCTGTAGGACCTGACTGTGCACACAGGGAGAATAGGGTTTCCGCAGAGGTAGATCCAGTAGATGGAGTGAACAGGAGACAGGGACAGAGACAGAGAAACCTGTGTGGAGCATACGAGTAAGTGGTTGCTTTCAACACAGGCTAGGACACTGTAATGCTCAACCATAAAGTGTGGCGTTTTGGTTTTAGGTACAAAATGGTAGTGATGTGATGTAGTGCAGGTCAGTGCTCCTGTGAAGTGGGTAATGGGGGGGGTGATTACTATATAATGAAAAAGAGAGCTCTGTGCTTAGTACCTTCAGTACCTCTCATTGTACAATAATGATAGTGTGAGGATTTCTTTATGTGGGGTTACTGGATAGTAAGTGACTAGAATTACTTCAATTACTGTTTGTTTTATAATTATGTTAATAGTATTGTTATTATTTATTTATTTATTATAGTACTTATAAAGTGCCGTCAATTTACGAAGCACTTTACATGCATATTGCACATTCACATCAGTTATTATTATTATCATCAAAATAAAACATACATGATATTTGAGATATCTCTATTTTATCTTTGGTGATTTAGTAGAGAATACATAATACAGAATTTAGCCTCTCAAAAACAATGCTAATGTGTTTTTTTGCCACTAATGTTTGGACAGCATAAAAACAAGTCTGTTTCTAATTAAAAAGACGACTGTATTATTTATTCTTTTTTTTTCATTGTTTTATTTACGACTGACTGATTGCCTAACACACCGAGAGTTGTAGATTTGATTTAATACAGGGGTTACCTAAGACCTGTAATTTGTTTTCAAGGGTTCCTTGGTTGTAAAAAAGTTGAGAAAGGTCACTCTATGACATACATAGATACTGTCCAAAGGTCTGTAACCCTTTGGGGCTGAGCGGCCGCAAATTTGCATGCAATAGTGCCATCATTGCTGTGCCGAGAGTGCACACCTTGTGCACTCCCACCACAGTGACCGGCGGCTCACGAAAGGTCCCCAATTGCCTTTTGTGATTGGGACTTTTCCAATCATGTGACTGCCGCGACAGCCAGGAGCGTGCCCGCGGGTACGATGGACTCGATGTCCGCCAGCCACCAGCGATCGAGGTGCACAGAAGCAGAACGGGGATCTGCCTATGTAAACAAGGTGGTTCCCCGTTCTGATATGAAAAACAGGGGTGGTGGTAACTCTGGATGTATGCCAACATCCCAAATAAGAACAAAAATTGGAAAAAACCCTCCAAAGGAAGGGACTTTAGGCATACCCAGATTGGAGCCGTATGGACACCATGGATCGTAAATTATCAAATATTTATTGTTGTGAACATAAAACAGCTAAAACAAGGCCAAGGGGGCAAAATGCAGACACTGATAAAATTAAAGATCACATGGACAGAACATAACAACAAGACAAAACAAAGCAAAAATGCTGTGCTAAGACATATGGTAGTAAAAGAACCCCCAAAGTTGGAAAAAAGGCTGCAAGGACATCCAACATGTTTCGAGGCAGTTGTTAAGCTCTTCTTCAGGGATGTTATGGATGGGGTTTGTTTTTAAACAAGCAGACCAAGTAAGGCACCATAAGGTCCTCTCTGGGTAGGGAGAGGATAAATCTTTGCACATAAAATTGTGATGGTTGCCAACACCTTTGACATCACGATTCTGGTCTGCTTGTTCAAAAACAACCCCGTCTGTAACATCCCTGAAGAAGAGCCTAGCAACTGCCTCGAAACACATTGGATGTTCTTGCAGCCTTTTTTCCAACTTTGGGGGTTCTTTTACCACTATATGTCTTAGCACAGCGTTTTTGCTCTGTTTTGTCTTGTTATGTTATGTTCTGTCCATGTGATCTTCAATTTTACCAGTGTCTGCATTTTGGCCCCTTGGCCTTGTTTTAGCTGTCTTATATTCACAACAATACATATTGGATAATTTACGATCCATGGTGTCCATACGTCTCCAATTGATATTGGTATGCCTAAAGTCCCTTCCTTTGGAGGGTTTTTTCCAATTTTTGTTCCCATTCTGACATGGGACATGCCAGAGATCTTCTGTTCCCAGTCATTTAAAACAGCGATCTCTGTCATGTCCTAGGCAGCCCATCCCCCCTACAGTTAAAACACATCCAGAGAACACAGTTAACTCCTTGATCGCCCCCTAGAGTTAAGTCCTTCCCTGACAGTGTCATTTATACAGTGATCACTGCATTTTTATAGCACTGATCAATGTAATAATGTCACTGGTCCCCAAAAAGTGTCATTTGGGGTCAGATTTATCTGCCGCAATGTCCAGTAAAAATTACCAGTTAAAAAATAAATAAATAAATAAAAGTCCATAAATCTATTCCATAGTTTGTAGATGCAATACCTTTTGCGCAAACCAATCAATATACGCTTATTGCAAATTTTTTTACCAAAAATATGTAGAATAATACACATTGGCCTAAACTGATGAAGAAATTTGTTTTTTTACATTTTTTTTGGATATGTATTATAGCAAAAAGTAAAAAATGTAGTTTTTTTTTCAAAATTGTTGTTATTTTTTGTTCATTGCGCAAAAAAAAAAAAAACGTGGAGGTGATCAAATACCACCAAAGGAAAGCTCTATTTGTGGGGAAAAAGTATCATCAGTGCCATATCGCAAAAAATGGCCTGGTCATGAAGGGGTAAATCCTTCCAGGGCTGAAGTGGTTAACCACCTCAGGACCGCCCACCGTCAAATGACGGCGGAGCGGTCCTGCTCTTCCAGCGGGTGGACGTCATATGACGTCCTCCCTTTAAGCCGGGATTGCGCGCGATCGGGCGCGCGCATCCCGGCTCTGTCGGTGTCGGCGTGTCCCCAGGACACGCCGCTTCACCGACAGGGGTGA
The DNA here is from genome assembly GCA_018402905.1 of Glandirana rugosa. NCBI lineage: Eukaryota > Metazoa > Chordata > Amphibia > Anura > Ranidae > Glandirana > Glandirana rugosa. The sequence continues at coordinate 814,345 of BLSH010480204.1, forward strand.
ACAGCCATTGGTTATGGCTGTTCACCACGTGATCGGCTGTGACGAAGTCACAGCTGATCACAAACGGCACGCCCGCCGTTCGCACGGCGCATGCGCGCAATCGGGAGCGCGCTGCGCGTGCGTGTCGGTGGCGGCGTGTTCCTGGGGAACACTGCCTGTCACCGACACAGGTATCAGCCGCCGGCCGGCGGCTGATACCTTGTGATCGG
>BLSH010480204.1:832739-888530 GCA_018402905.1 Glandirana rugosa
ATAGAAAAACTATATATAAAATCTTCTTTCATTCTTTATAAAAAAAAAAAAAACATGCGTCCTTATTTTCCCACAAATAGAGCTTTCTTTTGGTTGTATTTGATCATCTCTGCGTCATTTCTGATCACCACTATAAACAAAGAGCGACAATTTTGCAAAAAAAAAAAAAATATTTCTTACTTTCTTCTAAAATATATATCAAAAAGATATAAAACAAACTAATTATTTTCATCAGTTTTGGCCAATTTATATTCTTCCTCATATTTTTTGGTAAAAAAAAAAATCACAATTGGCGTATATTGATTGCTTTGCGCAAAAGTTGCAACGTTTACGAATTATGAGAATTCATTTATGGGGTTTTTATTTTTTTATTTTTTTTACTAGTAATGGCAGCGATCTGCGATTTTTAGCAGGACTGCGATATTGCGGTGGACATGTCGGACCATTTTGACACTTTTTTGGGACCATTGGCATTTATACAGCGATCAGTGTTATGAAAATGCACTCATTACTGTATAAATGTCACTGGCATGGAAGGGGTTAACCTGCATGGCATGCTCTAGGGGTTAACTATGTTCCCTGTGTGTGTTCTAACTGTGTGGGGGCTGGGCTGACTGGGGGAGGAGAGTGATTGCGGCTCCCATATACACTACTCTTCCCTGTCAGAATGAAGATCCGTGTGTTTACATACACAAACCCCCATTCTATCACTGCGGGGGAGTGATCGCGGGCAGCCGGCGGACATCGAGTCTGCCCTACCCACTCCCTGGCTCCCCCGGAACACAGTGAGCGTGCCTCCGGCGGCGTGCGCTCACGATCCGTGATCTCGCAGCTGCCATCAGGTGATGGCGGTTTGCGATATATTGAGCCACTTTGCCGCTGCCAGATGACAGCGGTTGGTCGGCAAGTGGTTAATAAGTGATTTAAAAACATTAATTATTTGTTTCTCTCCCTGCAACAATAGAGCACTAAGGTTTTTTTTTGATACACCAACCTGAAATGCCACTTTTTCACCTGCCATACTATGCTAAGATTTCCAGAAGTAACAATAAATTGCTTTGTCAAATGCTTTATTCTTTTGAGATTTCCTTTGAAAGACTGGGCTTTTTTTAATAGTTTTCTTACTAGGGACAAAATAAATAAATAAATATGAGTGATTTTTTTCCAGGTAACTGCCTATTCTTTCGAACTTTTTCAAGCTCTGACTGATTTTCAGATTGTCTCATGTCAAGTCTTAGAAAAAGATCAGCACCTTGAATTATTCATTTCCCTTATACTTTGGGGGATTTTGTTCCAAATACAGTTCTGTCATGAATTATTTCATAAATATCAATGAAAGAACAGTCTCTGACTGGGTAGTTTTAGGCCTTTTATAAGCTGATCAGTCAGCTCACTTTGCACTCGTAGAATTTGTATCTGGTAAAACCTGGGCTTGTATTTGAAGTTACGTATTCATTGTATCATTGAACTTTATCAGGCATGTCTCCTGATGTGTCATAAATGTCTTTGCCTTTCTTCTCAACCAGTTATAGCAAATAACACACTTCTTTCTCTTTACTTCTCAAGATGAGATCACCATGTTATCTAAATCTTTTCTATTCTCTGATAAGTTTACGATGTACCAGTACTTGCTGTATGTGTGTATGCCACAAAACTCTCATTCCTGCTAAAAAGAACCTGACCTGGCAAAAAAAAATTGTAATTTAATAAAGTTGAAATACAGGGACCTTGTGGTGCCTGCAAATATCTGTGTTATTGTTCATATCAGTCCCTGTGCCAATCCTTGGATTCTAGGTCTAGGCTATACACTGAGCGTTGACTTTTGTCAGTTGAGATTAAAGAACTAAAATTCTGCTGTTGTTTGCTGCGATCAAGTAAAGGTAGGGTATAGTAAGGTAAAGTAAGTTAAAACTGCCTTTACTTCCATGTTAAGCCCCAACCTGTTGGCTGTGAGGTCTGCCCCTTTCTTTTAACTATCAAATGCTTTAGTAGGCATTGTAACATGTGACAGCTGAATCACAGGGACATGTTTTAATCTAAACTTGCAATCTTGTACAGTATCTAGTTTAAAGCCTATGCCTTGTATCCATGAGGCCTCTACAGGGACCCGGAGACCATAAGGTCCCTGCACTTTAGTTTAGTCAATAAGAGCTCATGTATACTGCGGCTTTTAAACTTGAGTTTAGGAACTTTTTCATATTTTTGCCAAAGCTCAATTCAACTCCATACAAGCCTATGTGTCTATGTACACATAGGCTTTTACACAAGTTTAGAAGCTTCTGCAGTTAGGAGAGGTTCAACCTCCCTCTCCTGAATTCAGAAGAATCGTGTTCAGGATAGGAATGTTTTGAATGCTGGGCACAAAATGCAGCAAAAGTACGTTTGGAATTTTCCCATGGCTGGCGATCAACCTAGTCTGTGTGTACATGAAGCCTAACTTGGAAAGATTTTAGACCAGGACAGGTTCAGTCAATGCATTAGATTGTGCTTTCTGCATGAGAACTGTATATTTTGATTCCAGAACATCAACAGAACTAAACTGCTCCAATCCCACCCCAACCAACAATTACAAACATCAAGATGATACTCTTGATACTCTGTTGTGGTGCCATATCTGTTCACCATGGGTATATCAGTCATCCCAATTTTCATACATTTCATAGAAAAAATGACATAATGGACATAGATCCATTTCTGCCAATGGCATCAACAAGCAGGTGGTCTTTATGATTAGATAAGAATAGTGTACCACCTGTATGAACAGCACTTTTGGAAAGACATTTTTACCCTTCTTAAAGGGTCCAGAAACTGACTACTGATTCCATCATCTAACACTTACATTGTTAAATGTTCAGTGGTAGATGTGTTTCCCATTTTATGCAGCACAAAGTGTTCTGTTGTCTAAATTCATCAAACCCTTAAACACCAAGGTTATTAGTCTTATATGGTTATACTGTTGAAAAGTTTTAGGAAACGTTCTATGCTGTGCAACTCATGGCAACATACTAAAATGTGGTGACAATATGGGTTTTATCTGTAGATTTGTTTCTGCATCTCCATAACTGTATTTGCATTTACTCCACATGGATAATTTTCAGCCTTCCTTACAATTTTTTTACAATCCACATTCTAAAGCAAAAAAAATGTTCTTGAAGCATTGTGGACCAGCTGTTGTCAATAAGCTGAAACCAGCAGAGATTAAGTATACTCTATTCACATTACACTGTAAAATCTGTTTTTAATTAAATCTCCGCTAAAACAAATGCGAAGTAAGGTCCCAGTGGAGAATGCATGTAGACATTCTTTTTATTTCCCAGATAACATTTCCTCTAGAATCGCTCAGGACATCACATATTAAGGGCTAAAATAATTGTTAGCTTTTCTAAGAATAGTGAGGGGTGACATGTCATAATTTGTTTCTCACGTTCGTTTCTTTGTGTGTTGTGAGCTTTGTAATCAGTACAATCGCACAAAATACTTATGTTGCAGTTTAGGTTCATGGCAAATTGTTATGTTTCAGTGATAACAAATGGAAGCAGTGATACTTTCATAAATGGCACATTCTATTATCAACTGTCACCCGAAATGCAACAGAATTATTTTTTCAGGTCTTATCTTAATAGCACGCTGACATTTCAAGATGAAATTTAGATGAAAAAAAAGGACTTTGCAAATAATCTACAGAAAATACATTTCTAAAATCCATGAATACAGATATCGTCATATTCAAGGAAAACAACAGAGTTTTTATCATGATATTTATTGAGTAAAAATATATTTTTATTCAACTTTTTTCACTCTGTTTTATTACTGTATGTATTTACGAGTATTCTAACAAAGAGGGACAACTCCTCACCATCCTCATTAACAACAATGGGACTTCTGTTGCCAAAAGACATTCAAAGTAATTCAGTAAAAGTATTACTACACTTTTCTGGTGGCAGTTTCCTTAAGAACTACCTGCTCCTAATTCAGGCAAGCATTTGCACCAGTGTCGGTAATATTACCGACATGGGTGACACATTTAGATAGTGACAGCAACAGATTCTTAACCATTTCAATACCGGGCACTTTTACCACCTTCCTGCTCAGGCCAATGACAATTGCACTGTCATGCAACACTGTACCTAAACTACAATTTTATAATTTTGTTCACACAAGTACAGGTAATTACATTTCTTAAATTTAGGCCAATATATATTCTGCTACTTTTCTTTTTTGTAAATAACCTAAATCAGTGTACATTCTTGTTTGTAGGAAAGTTCTCACAAACGATGGTATATATCTGAAAGTGGATCAATCCTGATGTACTGATGGCCTCTCATTTCTTGGGGCCCAAAAATGTCAGGACAGTACAGATATCCCCCAAAGTATACAGTCCAAGTTATTTAGTAAGAGGCATGGCAAGGTTTTTGAAGTTGTAATTTGTTGTCTGAGGTGATTGTAGCCATATTAGTGCAATTGCGACAGAGAAAACTGAGTACTGTCCGTGATACATTTTTATTTGCACTAACAAACAATTTTTCAGGACAAGCTTTCGGGGTGCGTCCCCTTATTCAAGGTCCAAGCAGTACTGATTCCCAAAAGTTTTAGCAAAATGTTAAAAAAAAGAAGAAAAGGAAAAAAATACCTCAGAGGGAAAGGAAAAAAAGGAAAAACACACAGAAATCAGTGTATAAGGCAATTGGTAATAAAGCTAGAAGCAGTTAGTGAGATAAGACAGAGGGAGACTATAGACTGTGGAGGGGGATGACAGTCACAGAGGGGGTCGTAAAACGTTAGCATAATGAGTAAGGACACCTATATCTAAATTTAGGCTGTTATTTTTGTGTCAAAAAGAAGTATCATTCTTAGTTCAAATGTTTTCCTTTCCTGGATAATTCTGAAATTAATTTTAAGAATTAAAACAGTGAGGTATTCAGTAGTGTGGTGGTCCAGTTGTGAGAAGTAATGTCTCACAGGTGTGCAGAAATCATCTTTTTTATGTTCCATGGTGGTATGTCTGTGTAAATTCATCCTTGTTTGCAATTTCTGTCCTGTTTCACCAACATAAGATCCTTTACTACACCTTTTACATTGAATGAGGTACACCACATTACTAGAAGTACAGCTAGCTGCATGATCCCATGATATTGAAGGTCCCATTTGTGTGTGTGACACCTTTGGATTAGTTCAAATAAAAAAGTATTATGGACAGTACTCAAATTTCTCATTTAATTTGCCGTCATATTTTTTTGGAAAATGAAGAAATGAAAGAAAAAAAACACATTTTTCTTTTACATACTATCACCAGTGCAGTAAAGTATCATCATATAACTGATGTGGCGGTGATCAGGGACACAAACTGATGACATGAAAAGAAAAAAAATAATTTATTTTTATTTTTTTTATTTTTTACTACATTTACTTTCTTTTTTTAATGATTTTTTTTCTTAACACACTGTAACCAGAGCAATATAATGTTACCATAGTAACGTTATACTACTCTGGGCAAGTGATTAGAATTTTTTATGTATACATTATGATTGCGTATAGCAATACATTTCATTGCTATAAGCAAGTACTTTACTGAATGTAATCAATTCCTTAGGTTTGTTTTGTTGTGATTAGCTGTGATTGGCCACAGCTAATCACACGGTACAGATGGGCTGTGATTGGTCCTGTCTGTATGTGATCACTGTAACCAATCACTGATAACATACCATTGTAACAATAAATGGCATGTATCAAAGCCATTCATTGTTTACAATTGTAATGTGATCTGCTGTGATTGGCGACAGTGATCATTTGGTATTGGCAATGGGTTAGTACACTGATCAGACACAGCCCGCCATTCATGAGGCTGGTTCTAGGAGGACGTCTTATGATGTCCATCTGGAAAGATGAAAGTCCTGCTTGGCCATCAAATTGCTATAGTTCGGATGGGAACTGGTTAAAGAATTACTGCTTGTTCTCAGATTGGGAAACTGGTAGTAAATCAGACCAGCTCTAAGCTGGCATACAGAGAGATGTAAGTTTTCAGACTGGGACATGTCTGAGTTGGGTAGCTGTCATGTATGTGACAGCTTCCCATGCAGTGCTCTATCCTTGGCCCCATTTAGCTGTCAGCTGGGAGATTCCCAGGCCAGAATTTAAATGTAAACAAAGGGGGTTGGTGATGTTATTACCAAAATATGGGGAAAATATGTTATTGTGTGAGCAAAACCTGAACTGAGAGACTAGTTCCCTATCGGGTCAACTTTACACTTGATACACAGCTCATGGCAGTGGGTGGATTTGAAAGTTGTTATAGAACTAAATAGTAACTGTGGATCTGCTCACTGCACTGTCAATCAACAGCAAGACGGACCTGGTTAATAACTATTCTTTCAGTTCCCCACCATACTCTGCCCACCTTTACTACAAAACTCCTCAGCTCAGTGTGACAGGCACAGTGACCAGGGAATGGAGGGGTTGAGTGCTATAAGGAAGTCCATATAGACATTCCAAACTCAGTGTGGGCACTGGCAGATTAATTTACCCGCATGTGACAGGTACATGAATTGATCACAAGCACTGAAATTTTCAGTGCTGCACCTTGAGGGAATTCGAAAGGGTGGTACCCTTTATGAATTCCCCTGATTGTTTTATTACAAAACAGTAATAAGCATATAAGACAAATAAAAAAAAAAAAATTATTATTAGGCAGGGTTTGGGTGTCCTGTGGTTTATGGGGTGGGGATATCAGGCAGTGTGGAGGATTCAGGCAGTGAGGATGTGTCATATGTTTGTGGTGTATGGGTGGTATTGAGTAGCGTGAAGGTGTCCTGAAATACTCAAAACACCACAGGCCAGTCCACACTGTCTCACATCTCCTACATATGCTGCAGGACTCCCCCATACTGAAAAAATATGGACATCTTTTTGCAATGACTGTGCAATTAATCCAGTCACAGTATTTGCAGTGTGAGTTTGAGATGGTATCACAATTAGGAAAAGGGACATTGCTTTTGCATGTTAGGAGAATCTGGGGTTCGGTTTTCTTATATGTTTTCTAATGTATCTTTTGGCATTGATCTACAGACTGTATGCTGTTCTCTTCTATAGTGTGTAGATTTAGTATGCAGTATATGTTTTTAGAACAGGATAACTATAAAATGACTGGTTTCATTTGTATTTTTGAAGTATTCATTTATTGGTCAGCAATACCAAATGTAGCTGTGCAGATTGTTTACACTTTAGCATTTTAGTGTGCTTGTGTATATATGAGGAGTGAGGTTATTGTGCACAACTGAAATAGGCATGTATTTTTAAAACTAAAACTTTAAGCACACTTTTTTGTGTAAGTAATTCTTAAAGTACCTCTAAAAATCTAAAGTTATTATTTTAGCTTTGAAAAGTATATCAAAGGCTTAAACGTAGTTGATTTTCTTTTTTCTTTGGTTGGTCTTTATTGCCTATTTGGGAGATTACTTCTTGCCCCAGAGGCCCAAAACAATGAGTTGAAATCTTTCTTAAATAGTTGCAATTGGAACTGATGTCTCAATATGAGGATTTCCCCTCACTCCCTTTCACAACTGTCAAATTATAGGTTTATGGGACATTAAATGGTCACTAGAGCAAATAAAGTGGGAAAATCTTTCCAAAGGGGACACAGACTGCAAAATAAACCTGACAGAGGTTCTATGCTTTTTACTGTCTATTTGACATGTATTTATTACATTGTTGGCTTTATATACTAATACTGTACAGCAGTGCTTGCGGTTTTGCCATATTACTGGGATTTTCACAATCTCGTTTGCAGTTGAATTTGTATTGTTCTCCACAAGCACAGGCATGTTCTCAATGCTGACACCTAAAATGTGCCATTTTTGCCCATGGTGATAAGTAAGTTTGCTGACAATAAAACAAATGCAGCTAGTGGGCATCAGATGATAAAATGTAGTATCATAAAGAATATGTGCCATAGTACCTCTAGCTGTTCCAATTTCTATGGGTATCTTACAAATACTGCAACATGTTGTCTGAAGGTCGCTGTAAGCTACACTCTGCTTCTTGTGTAAAGTGGCACATGCACACATATGTAATGTCCTGAACACACATTACCTTTGCCACTTTCACTTATTCATGTCTATGGGGGGTTGTTAGCTTCACCAGGAGCCCCCAGGAACTAAAATATTAAATATGTGTTTATCCTGCATAGACAAATGCTCGCATGTGCATGATCCTTTCAGTATTAAAAAATTCATTTATAAAAATACATTATGTAGAGAAAAATGCAAAGTGTGTCAATTCAATGTACAGTATGTTGGTTAAACTGTACAATGTTCTGGTTCATGTGTCATGTCATGTACAATATATAGTGGCCAGATGAGCATAAGTGACATTAACTTTTTTGTTCTTCAACACTTAAGAACCAGTAACAGTGGTTGCAGTTCGTAAAGAGAAAGTTGATTTGAAAACCGATGAATCAATAATCTGCTGATTTGTGTGATCTGCAGGAAAACTCATCAATGATAATAGTCTGCATTCCTAAATTGTGTGGTTTGAATACAGAAGTGTACGAATCAGCAATTCAACTGATTACTGATACTCTAATGAATATTTACTAATTGCAGTAGATCATGCTACATGTGTCTGTTTGCTGGAAAGAAGATGAGAATCCCCTGCAATGAGCAAATACGTTTACATAGATGGAAGAACTAAATCTGAGGGCAAAATTTGTGTGCAGTGGTGTAACTTCTACAAAAGTATGTGATGTCTACATAAGAAAATCATTTTTCTTTCCCACAGAATTAGCACTTAATATTGCACTCAAATTGGAATAATGCAGACAATCAACTAAAAATATAAAGCCCACTAATCTGATTTCTTTCAATACATATTTCATAAGGTAACTTTATCTGTTCTTTTTAAAGCTCTTGCACTATCTGATTATCACCTGAACCTGTCAATAAAAGGACATCTTGTTTGTCAGAGATTAAGTTCTGCCTAGCATTTGGAACTGGATAGTTCCATATTCTGGCATTGGTCATCATATAGGGTTTTAGCTTTTCAGCAGGTGTCAAGTAATCAATGTTAGTCTTTTTTTGCTGGTGTACTGGCAAGGTTCACTATGAAGTCAACTTCTCAACCATAAAACATCAAGTGTCATAAGGAAATATTTTTGGCTGATGTATAGTCATCCATTATATGCATCATATGCATAATTCTCCCTAGAGAGTTAGCGCTTGCTCACACATAACATGAAAGCTGTCATGAAGATTGACATAAAATACATGCATAATCATTAATTTTGAAGGACAGCTGACATTAAAACTATGTACTTTCGTAATAAAATATATCTCATTTAGACAGGACTGAATTAATTATAATAACATTTAATATACTGTAGGTTTTTCCAAAATAAAGAATGGAAACTTTATGGAATCCTCATAACCTCAAAAGCAATAACAAGAGCATGTTTTATTTCTTTGCTCTGTTTCATAGCATAAAAATTATGACCGAGTGCCATTGTTTCAAATTCAAGCCTACATTTTCATTAATTGTTTCATTTAGCAATAATAAAGTGGGGGGGTGGGCCGGCTGGCGTCGAGGACAGCTGTGTGAGGAGAGAGCTCCGGCTCCAGCTATCGCCAGCGACGAACACAAGTGACAGAAGTGCCTGTAACTTGTCACACAGCACCTCTTCACAACCCTGAACCTGGGGCGACATGTCTAAGCGAAGGTCCCAGCGCACCGGACCCCACAAACTGACGGACTTCTTCGCACCAGCAGGACCGAACGGAATCCAAGATGGCGCCAACCCGGAGCCATAAGTGGCAGACGGGGAAGACAGCACCTCAGACACGAGCGGTTACAAATCTTCAGTACTACTATTTCTAAACCTGCAAAAGGGGTCACACAATCATCCCCCTTGACAGTCCTACTACACGCAGCCCGGCCAAAACAAAAAAAGCAAAACAGGGAGAACTATCAGACGCAGAATCTGATATGGAGGAGAAATCCACAGTAGGCCCAAACCAAACCTCTCTAGAGCAGTTCCCAGCCTCATCACAACCAGTGTCAGTAGCGGACTTAAAAGACATGCTGATTACATTGAGAGATACTTTACACGTTGATATGGTCAATATGATAACCCCAATTACGTCATCAGTACAAGAACTGCAACAAAGAATGTCCCATACAGAACATAAAATGGAGGATATGTTCTCTGCCCACAACAGCTTAGTAGATGCATATAAAGAGCAACAGAGAGAGATACAAAGAATGGCGTCCAAACTCTCAGACTTAGAGGACCGCTCACGTAGGAACAACATAAAATTCCGCAATATTCCAGAAACAGTTCCAAACACTAACCTAAAAAATTTTCTAAAACAACTTTTGCATACACTGGTTCCAGAGGCTGGAGACTCTGAGCTCATTATTGACAGGGCTCATAGGCTGCCTAAGCCAACATTCTTACCTGACCATATACCAAGAGATGTATTAGCCAGAATACATTATTTTCACATCAAAGATGAAGCCATGCGGGCAGTAAGGAAAGAATCATTAACTGAGGGGAAATTTGCTAATATTGCTCTTTTCACAGATCTCTCTCAAGCTACTATCCACCACAAAAAACAATTGACAACTATAACCAAAGCCCTACGGAACCATGGCATAATCTACAAATGGGGGACCCCATCAAAACTAACTGTAACCTATCAAGACAAAACGGTGAACATACACTCATTAGAAGTTGGCCTCAAATACTTGAAAGAATGGCACATATTACCTGTGGACACAGCTACAGAGAAAAGCAACGGACCATCCAAAATGAGAAGTGAGTGGAACAAGTCAATAAAAGGTAACCATCACACTGGCACTTCATACACAACTACATAAGGCGGTATGCCGAGCCCTTCAGATTGGTAACTATGGACTTCCACACTTTCATGCCCTACAGGTGTGACAGAGTGAAAACCCCCCAACATTTGGGCACATGTTTGCCACTGGGAGCTAGGGGACTTCCTGGCCTCCATTTTTTTTACTGCCTTGTTTTCAGTTCTCAGTTATTTTCCATTGTTTGTCCTCTCTGCCGCCCAACCCTATTTGTTGTTGTTTTCTTGGGCAAAGTTCTATCTCCTTTGCAACACGAACTTTGGATAGTAATCAAAATTTCTGATAGACTCAGTAACCTTCCACAGCTGACATCCTTAAAAACAGTCCATCACTCACCAATGGAACATGTACAAGACTTTAAGTATGCCTCTCAACCACCCCTCGGAGTGCGTCTGAAGAGGCCAGAACTAGCTTCAATGAAGCCCAATGGTACTTAAATGAATATCCCTAAACGTTAAAGGTTTGAATAGCCCACAAAAGAGAAGACAAATGTGGACAGAAGCACAGAGACTTAATGGGGATATCCTCTGCATACAGGAGACACATTTTGCAGCTAAGAATCCTCCTAAATTCTCTCATAAACTTTATCCTCACATATTTTTTGCCAATGCCAAGACTAAAAGCAAGGGAGTTCTCATAGCAATTGAGAACTCTGTTGCTTTTGGCTTGAAGGAAGTCTATTGTGATCCAAACGGTCGTTATGTTATTTTATCTTGCTCTATAAATAATGTACTTTATACAATAGCTACAGTGTATGCACCTAACGAAAATTAGATCCCCTTTCTCTCCAAGTTTTTTTTAAAAAATGTAAAAAATACAAAAGGGTAACTTACTGATACTGGGAGACTTTAATTTGGTCACAGATGCTAAAATTGATAGCACATCCACCACTAGAAGACACAAGATGTCTCTCAAAAATACTCTTCTGAAGGAATCTCTATATGATATATGGAGATGTCTACATCCAGACGAGAGAGATTTTACTTTTTTCTCAGCCCCACACAGGGCCTACTCTAGGATAGACATGGTAATCACAGACCTAGATACACTACTTAAAATCTACGAAGCCGAAATAGGCTCAATCACGTGGTCAGATCATGCCCCAGTATCAGTAAAAATTAAAGAGCAATACAACTTCACACCTGCAAGGGTCTGGCGCAACAACACAAATATTTTTAAAAACTTGTCCCACCAAAAAGAAATTAAAAAACAACTGGATGAATTTTTCCACCTTAATAATACCCCCAAAACTAGCCCTTACACCCTTTGGTGCGCGCACAAGGCATGCATTAGAGGCTCATTGCTTCAGATGGCATCTAGAGACAAGAAAAAAAAATCTCAGCAATAATGGATCTAAAAGGGAAAACACAGAGATTAGAGGCACTTAATAAGTCAACTACAACCCAGTACACTACAGAAGAACTACTTGAGAGTAGATTAGAACTCAGACAATTACTTACCCAAGATTATGAAAAAATTCTCAAACGAACTAAAGCCAAATATTATGCCCAAAGCAATAAGGCAGGAAAACTCCTAGCAAAACAGATCCAAACAGAAAAAAACAAAACCAGACTAACACAAATGACAAACCCTATTACGGGCAAAATAGCCTACCACCCCAATGAGATAGCAGATGCCTTTAAGGATTATTATAACACCCTCTAAAATTTGAAAGCAGATCCCAACACTCCTCAACCCACCGAAGGAAAAATCAAACAATTCTTAGACTCAGTAAATTTACCTTTACTGACGGAACAAGCTCTAAATGATCTCAACAAGCCCTTTTCGATAGTAGATATCAAAAAAGTGATTAAGGAACTGAAATTAAACAAATCACCAGGTCCAGATGGAATCTCTGCAGAATACTATAGAACGTCCAGTGACATACTTATAACACACCTACAAACATTATTCAACACAATCGCCACTTCAGAGTCTCCACCACGAGAGATGCTGGAGGCACTGATTGTCGCATTACCCAAACCTGGGAAAGAACCTAATACCCCCCAAAACTTCAGACCTATCTCTCTCCTGAATGTTGACTGAAAGATATACACTAAGGTTTTAGCAAACCGTGTAGCCAAAGTGATACCAGAGCTAATAAACCAAGATCAGGTGGGGTTCATAAAGGGGAGACAAGCACCAGACAGTACAAGAAGAATAGTGAACCTAATAAGAGCAGCGGAGAGTCAAGGCCTGTCGACGGCCTTCCTGGCATTAGATACCGAGAAGGCCTTTGACAGGGTCCACTGGGGATATTTACAAACCACCCTGACCAAATTTGGCTATTGGGGGTTCATCCTAACAGCCATATCAGCCTTATAACCCTCGGCACGTGTCTTTACATCAACAGCCCTCGCCAAACACCTATATATTACTAATGGCACGAGGCAAGGATGTCCCTTGTCACCACTGATATTTTCCTTCGAACCCTTCGCAGAACTTATCAGAACTTTGCCATCTATATCGGGTATGTCACTAAATATATAGAAGGGGTGAATGCAGCAATTGAGGCCTTCAGTGCAGCTTCACTCTATAAAATTAATATAACCAAATGCCAAGCTACTACAACTAATATAAACAAAGACCTCCGTACCAAACTTAAAGAACTATTTCCATGTAATTGGGACATGAATAAAATTCAATGCCTGGGCATCCAACTATCCAATAAAACAACAAACTTATATAACCTAAACCACAAGCCACTTCTAAAAATGGTTCAAGATGAACTTACACAACTAAGTAAATTTGAAATATCTTGGCTAGGTCGCATTGCTACATTTAAAATGATAACTCTACCTAAAATTTTATATATTTTCAGAACCCTCCCAATACCCATGCCCAACAGTTTTTTCAAAACCATGGACAAACACTTACGGACATTTATCTGGAAAGGTACTCAAGCGAGGATTTCTTTATCAATTTTAACTAGGAATAAAACACTAGGTGGAATGGGGACCCCAATAATTAAAAACTACTACAGGGCAGCACTACTAGACCAACTGGCATCTTGGACAACCACAACCCCCTCTAATCAATGGACAGAGATAGAGCAAGCCTTATTGAAGGGAAAAAATCTTGAAGCACTACTGTTAGCGACAGCCACGAAACTTCCTGTACACATACCTACACACCCATCTATTGAAGCTTCAATAGAGGCGTGGAAGGACTTATCAGCGCTCAAGAATGAGCAAATTAAAATACCAATTGGGAATCTCCCTTTACAATCTCTGGAATTTTTGATTCCAGACTTCTCTGTCAAAAAATGGATAGAAAAAGGTCACAATAGAATGGCAGATATCTTACAGAACCCTCAACATATAGACACATTCAAACTCCTTCAAGTCAAGCATCTCTTACGCTCCTGTCTAAGTGGGGAGATTTTGGTAGACAAACAGACATGGGAGCTATACCATCTCAAATCCCGAGCACAAAAATCCATCTCCAGACCCTACGGGCTACTAAAGGAGGAAAAGGAGATGTCCAAAACCAAAGCCATACTGACATGAGAACAAGAACTAGGTCAAACCTTTTCTGAGGAAGAATGGGCACAAGCAATTAAGCATAGTCTAAAGGCCACACACAACGTGGCACACTGGGAGAACATTTATAAGATCCTGTACAGGTGGTACTTAACGCCAACTAGAATCTCTAAAATGTACAAAGAGGCCTCTCCAGAATGCTGGAGGAATTGTGGTCAGCCTGGTCACTTACTGCACATGCTTTGGCACTGTAAATCATTAAAAAGCTTTTGGAATTCTATCTTTAGATTTATATCATCCATCACAGGCATGATTACGAAGCCAACACCAGGAATGGCTCTGCTCGGAATTTCCATCTCCAAATTTCCCAAAAACTTCAGAATAGTAATTATGCATGACTTCCTTGAGGCCAGGCTGACCATACTGAGTAGATGGAAAAAGGATATAGCCCCAACACTAGAGGAAGTCATTTTAAAAGTCAAGGTACAAAGCTCTTAATATTCATATGTCATATTCAGCGGCCAACGATGTCAGGGACCAATTAATGTACAACTGGGAAATCTGGCTCCAAAGATACCCACTACCATAGAACTTGTAGATAAGCGAGATAGAGACACGTTTATGCAACTCTGGACTCAGAGAGGACTAGTAGGAGTAGTAGTAGGAAATGTGGAAATGGAATATTGTATTAATATTTGAAGAACTGATGAATGATTCTGTATGTAACTGCCAATTTTCTTTTTTCAATAAAAACTTACAATTTAAAAAAAAAAGAAATAACAAAGTGTACTCTATTTGATCCTGTGAATCCCAAAAAAGAATGTAAGATGACACTTTTTCCAAACAGCAACATCTTCAGGTACTTACAATACAGTTTTGATTCCAGTATAACAGCTAAAGACCCATCTTGGTTGTAGGAACAGTAGATGCTAGATTAACTCCAGAACATTTATAGGCTGCCTCACAAATATTAACATAGCAAGAGGCAGCAGGGTTGGGGCAGGGGGGATTAAAAAGAACAGGACACAATTTCTTACATTTTTACTACTTATTTTCAACCTTTTGAAAGGCTTTGTTTAACAACAAATGTTCCAACCATGCACCCATTTACTTTAGTGTTAAATACAGTACCTCACAAAAGTAAGTACTGTAACGGCCCTGTGCCTTGGACTAAGGCCTAGCTGTGTGCGTAGCAGCCATTTGGTGACATTTCAGTCACTTCAGCCAAGTTGGTATGTAAAGGGTATATCACAGTGACCTTGCCCCTCCACCTTTTTCTTTCAGTTATCCAATACGAAAATTGGTGACTGAGGCCAGACACCCCTTCTCAGTTCCTAATACTATCTCTGGGTCCATAAAACTGTCTGACCAGGCTCCAGTGACTAGAAAGCTCACAAACACTTGTTGTGAAAGGATAGGTAGATGAGGAAAGGTGTTCCCAGTGGGATTATACGGTGCAAAAAAGACAATTTGATCTCACAAAAACTATTAGAGATAAAATCAAGTTTTATTTTGTACCATCCAAGTAATATCAGCCAAAACAATGGCTATAATGCCCAAAAAGAGGGCTATATAAACAGTCCAACACTAACAAAAGGGTTCGATATACAGTGATGGTTACAGTTACATTTGGTAGAGAAGCATATTACTGATACATGCACTTTAGGTCAACATCCCGACATGTTTCGCCCAACATGGGCTTCCTCAGGGGACGGAAAATGACCGATGCACTTTAATGTTCCCGTAACTGCAAATATACAATAAATTAATACAGAAATACTATAGAGATACAGACAAGCATTGTACATTCATTTTATATCAATACCTCATCATGTGATGTGGACAAGACCAACCCATCCCAAGCCCCAAAAGGAGCCCACCCCGTCCATGTTCCCATCACCTCACCCCAAAGGGCCCCTTCCCCCACATACCACAAACACAACCCCCAAAAACAAAATATCCCCACCGCACACCGTGTACCTACCCAAAGGTCAAGCACACACCAACAGCCGCAAGGTTAGTAGCACTGCACCCAGCAGGAGGCCCCAACCCAAGGGGGTTTGCAGAGGACACTCACAGTCCAAGCTAGAAAATAAATATAAAAGCCAAAGTAATCACCTATTGTTGAAGGAATTGAGTAATATAACAATTGGTATCTATCAAAAGATAGGTGCCAAGACCAGGCACCAATTAGGATTTCTTAATCATGAATAGGTGTAACTCTGCTCCGCGGTTCCCCCCTCCCCACCCCGAGGATGTGCCTGCACCATGGGTCGGCGCCGGCCGTAGTTGTTGGGCGTGCACTGCGCCTGATGGGTGGTACCTATGGCCGGCTGGGGATTTATACGGACGCGGGAGGCGCCATTCGGCGCCAGTTCCCTCCCCCTTTGGGGCTCACCACTGATCCCTGTATCCGTGCCTCTTTCCACTACTAGCACACACAACATCTTCGTGCTGGCCTACCATTGGGCATCTTCTCTTTTGGGGCTGGTGATATATTGAATGGGTGTGCTTCTCACCCCATCGATCATCGCGCACTCCCCAGATGCACTCTGGGGCTTGTGGTCTTTACACGGTCCCATGATTAGATTGGCGCATGCGCATTGGGGGAAATACGTCCGCACCCGGCCGGTGACGTCAGACGCCGGCTGAGTGGAGGATGCTTATAAGCCAGCTGGGCAGCCCACAAGATAGGCTGCCAGCTGGGGGTGGAAGTGCTGTGGATGCGTGAGCTTGGTATGTACCTCATTTGTTCCAGTAGATTTTGGTCAGTACTGTCGAGATATGTTATATTTTAAATGTGGTGAACTATGTGATAGAGCAAGCTAAGTTGGCTATCGGCTGGTGCTTCTCCACAGCACCTGTGGGTCCGCCTGTCTAAGCTTGAGATTATTCCCTAGTTTGTATCCTTCATTGATGGCAATAGGGATTGTTTATCCCAGCTTGAGTTTCATAGATATTGTGTTTTGTGGGCCATTACTTCATCATTCTTTACTTTTTACTTATGCAATCTAAATTACCTATCCCATAGTTTTTGAAGACCGCATATGCCAGAGATTTGCTGAGCAGCTCTACCGGCTGTGATGTGATTTTCTACATTCAACCATTTTGATCCACACTATCCAACCACCCCCAGTACGTTTTTTTCAACAATATAACCCTTTCAGTAAGTAAGTTATACCTATTCATGATTAAGAAATCGAGGCAAATTTTGTCCTAATTGGTGCCTGGTCTTGGCACCTATCTTTTGATAGATACCAATTGTTATATTACTCAATTCCTTCAACAATAGGTGATTACTTTGGCTTTTATATTTATTTTCTAGCTTGGACTGTGAGTGTCCTCTGCAAACCCCCTTGGGTTGGGGCCTCCTGCTGGGTGCGGTGCTACTAACCTGGCGGCTGTTGGTGTGTGCTTGACCTTTGGGTAGGTACACGGTGTGCGGTGGGGATATTTTGTTTTTGGGGGTTGTGTTTGTGGTATGTGGGGGAAGGGGCCCTTTGGGGTGAGGTGATGGGAACTTGGACGGGGTGGGCTCCTTTTGGGGCTTGGGATGGGTTGGTCTTGTCCACATCACATGACGAGGTATTGATATAAAATGAATGTACAATGCTTGTCTGTATCTCTATAGTATTTCTGTATTCATTTATTGTATATTTGCAGTTACGGGAACATTAAAGTGCATCGGTCATTTTCAGTCCCCTGAGGAAGCCCATGTTGGGCGAAACATGTCGGGATGTTGACCTAAAGTGCATGTATCAGTAATATGCTTCTCTACCAAATGTAACTGTAACCATCACTGTATATCGAACCCTTTTGTTAGTGTTGGACTGTTTATATAGCCCTCTTTTTGGGCATTATAGCCATTGTTTTGGCTGATATTACTTGGATGGTACAAAATAAAACTTGATTTTATCTCTAATAGTTTCTGTGAGATCAAATTGTCTTTTTTGCACCGTATAATCCCACTGGGAACACCTTTCCTCATCTACCTATCACTTCAATCTTTTTGGGATGAGGTGCCTCCTAATAGAGGGGATTATCCAGACAGGGAAACACCTTCTGTAAAAACTTGTTGTGAAAGGGCAACCAGGCAGAAGTGACCTTTCAGAGACCTCTGCCCAATTTCAAACTTAAGAAATCCATACATGATTCATGCCATTCAGACAGGAAAATGACACATTAATAAAAAGTATATTTTTGAATGCGGAATTTCATACAGAGCGACTTAAGTCTAGGCCTGCCCATGCTCAGACATACCGGGGGGAAGATAGCTGTCAGATGCCTCCTGGTTGACATGCTTAACTGAGTTACACTATGCTTGGTATCCTTGGACATGAAATTCAACGCTGAACAGTAATCTCTCAGTTTCAGGAATGTAATCTGTACATATTGGGAGATATGAATAATGGTATAAAAACTGTGTTCAAGGGAGGGTCATTATACTATCATCCATCCCGGACAGCCCACGGACCCTCCTTACCCATTTGAGTGGTCAGGGGCATCTGACCCTATCCCTTTGATCCCAGAGAAAAGGGGAACTGCAAAGACAGTTTTTAGTTTTCTTTTACCATCAAACCAGGAACATCTGCTAAGTTTGAGAACCATTTTGACATCTAGCTCATCGGCCAAGCTCTGTTCAAACCAAGGACATTGATTGCAAGTATCCTTCCTCCTTAATTCTACCTTATCTCTCTGTTGCTGTATATGGTCTTTATTGCTTTGAAACCTTATTTTGGAAAGTGTAAACCTTGTCGCTAAGCTCTTAATGCAAGCTATAAACAAACCTGTCTCTTGAAGAGTGCTACTGTCTACAACAAGGCCTCTGAGCAGACCTGTCTGTGGTGATAGTGTGGATTACAAACAATTATTCTAAAATCATAATTGGTATTGCAAAAATTATTAGTCCCTCCTACATTTAGATTGTGGTCCCACAAGCTGGAAAATCTTTGTGCTGGGTGCAGCTAAGAATGGCATTGTTACGTTAGTGACAGAGTGCTGTGAGATTGGCTGGTCCTTTGTAACGAGTTAGTGAGGAGGGCAAGGATCTGATACCCGCGTTCGTCACAAGTACACCCCTCACATTTTTGTAAATTTTATTATATCTTTTCATGTGACAACACTGAAGAAATTACACTTTGCTACAATGTAAAGTAGTGAGTGTACAGCTTGTATAACAGTGTAAATTTGCTGCCCCCTCAAAATAACTCAACACAGAGCCATTAATGTCCAAACCGCTGGCAACAAAAGTGAGTATGCCACTAAGTGAAAATGTCCAAATTGGGCCCAGAGTGTCAATATTGTGTGTGTGGCCACCATTATTTTCCAGCACTGCCTTAACCCTCTTGGGCATGGTGTTCACCAGAGCTTCACAGGTTGCCTCTTCCACTCCTCCATGATGACAACACAGAGCTGGTGGATGTTAGAGACTGTGCGCTCCTCCACCTTCCATTTGAGGATGCCTCACAGATGCTCAATAGGGATTTGGTCTGGAGACATTCATGGCCAATCCATCATCTTTACCCTCAGCTTCTTTAGCAAGGCAGGGGTCATCTTGGAGGTGTGTTTGGGGTCGTTATCATGTTGGAATACTGCCCTGCGGTCCAGCCTCCGAAGGGAGGGGATCATGCTCTGCTTCAGTATGCCACAGTACATATTGGCATTCATGGTTCCCTCAATGAACTGTAGCTCCCCAGTGCTGGGAGTACTCATGCAGCCCCAGGCCATGACACTCCCACCACCATGCTCGACTGTAGGCAAGACACACTTGTCTTTTTACTCCTCACCTGGTTGCTGCCACACATGCTTGACACCATATGAAACAAATAAGTTAGGTTCCAATAATCCATGTCCTTAGTCTGCTTGTCTTCAGCAAACTGTTTGTGGGCTTTCTTATGCATCATTTTTAGAAGAAGCTTCTTCTGGGTTGACAGACCTATTTGATGCAGTGTGTGGCGTATGGTCTGAGCACTGACAGACTGACCCCCTCGCCCCTTCAACCTCTGCAGCAATGCTGGCAGCACTCATATGTCTATTTCTCAAAGACAACCTCTGGATATGATACTGAGCACGTGCACTCAACTTCTTTGGTTGCCCATGGAGAGGCCTGTTCTGCATTGAACCTGTCCTGTTAAAATGCTGTATGGTCTTGGCCACCATGCTGCAGCTCAGTTTCAGGATCTTGGCATTCTTCTTATTGCCTAGTCCTTCTTTATGTGGAATGTTGGAAAAGTTTACAGCGCTCCTCCTCCCCGCAGTTGATAATACACGTTCCCCCTTATTATCTTAATGTGCTAAATAATAATGCTATATTCATGCAAATATTCCACTCAGTGAAGACGGAAGTGCCACTATGTAAACAATTACAAAGGATAATCTATGGTGTGAGAAAAGGCTGACAGTGATAAAAAAATGAAAAAAAAATTGATAATACAGTGAAAAATTAAAAAACAAACAATTTGTGCCCAAATGTCAATGGTTATTTAGGAAAAAATCCACATGCCATCAGCCGGTACTCACCAGATAGGTTAAAAACATGCTGCTTTTGAAAATGTCACCAGGAAGTGATGAAACATGTCAAGCTGAGGGCTCCCAAACATCATACCTGCCCAGGGAAGTGGAACGCACACAGAGGAAATTAGGTGTCTTCAGAGACTGCAAGGGTGTTTTTTTAAGTTTCTATGTTTTTATGACTACTGTCCTTTCTGTAAGCTGAATAAGAGGTTTTTTAAGATTTTACACATGTACGATCTTTTTTTAACAAGCACCATACCTGCAAAAGAAGGATTCCAGGAGGTTTATACACAGTGCAAGGACCGGAACGAAGGGAGGTCACCCACACCTCACATAAGGTCCAGGTCTCCTTACAAATGACCTAAAAGCCCGCAAGATTCCTTCTGTCGTACGGCACAGGAGTCCAACCTATCTGGTGAGTGCTGGCGGATGGCATGTGGATCACAAAAGTCACAGTTTGAAGAAGCACATAGAGTACTGGAGCACTTTATTGGGACTATATATTTTATCACATTCGGTTGATTACAATATCTTTTTTCCTAAATAACCGTTGATATTTGGGCACAAATTGTTTGTTTTTAAATTTTTCACTGCGTTATCAATTTTTTTCATTTATTTATCACTGTCAGTAATTTTGCACACCATAGATTATATTTTGTAATTGTTTACATAGTGGCGTTTCCACCTTCACTGAGTGGAATATTTGCATGAATATAGCATTATTATTTAGTACATTAGGATAATAAGGAGGAACGTGTATTATCAAGTATGGGGAGGAGGAGTGATGAAAACTTTTCCAACATTTTTTTGCCCCCAGTTGGGGGTAATCTATACAGCTGCACCACTAGTTGACTCCCAGATCTACTTCAAGGCACGAGTGACATAACACACACATCTTTATGCAGAGCAACGATTCTTTTTTTCAGATACTCAGAGAGTTCTTTGCCATGAGGTGCCATGTTGAACTTCCAATGACCAGTATGAGAGAGCGGAAGTGATAACACCAAATTTAACACACCTGCTCCCCATTCACACTTGATATTGTAACACTAGCGAGTCACATGACACCAGGGAGGGAAAATGGCTAATTGGGCCAAATTTGGACATTTTCACTTAGGGGTGTACCAGCTGTACACTCACTACTTGTAGCAACGTGTAATTTCTTCAGTATTGTCACGCAAAAAGATAAAATATTTACTAAAATGTGAGGCGTGTACTCACTTTTGTGAGATACTGTAAGTATATAAAATGTATTCTTCTCATGTACTCATTTTACCTTCTCTGGGTGAAATGAATGGCCTTTGTGCACACTACACACCATTTATACTATTTTCCATTGATAAAACCCTAAGTTAGACCTTTTTAGGTGGAACCTCTTATAAACCTACACCCAAGCTAATCGATTGCACAGTAGGTCAGAACTGTAGTTTAAATAAGATAATGCTATCTGTGGTACTTCGTATTTGTAAGAGTTATTATTATTAAAGTTTTCCAGGGTCTACCATTTTAATTAAGGTCCAGTACTGCTTGGACCTAGAAGACGGGGTAGATACCTAAATGCTTGTTATGAAAAAGTAACTGTGCTAATTAAAAAAAAAATGATGGTCACTACTCAAATGTATTTTTGCAAGTGCACTAAAACAACTACAATAATCTTAAGCACTAATAAAAGTTACGCAAAAAAAAAAATTACATTGTGAAGCTCGTGGAGAAGCATCTGGGGGTTTACGTAGATCATAAGCTTAGTAATAGCATGCAATGCCAGGCTTCAGTTTTTGAAAGCAAGCTATTAATAGAGGTATGGGCTCCAGAGAGAGAGATATATAATTTTTCCTCTGTATAAATCATTAGTTACACCTCATCTGGAATATGCAGTTCAGTTTTGGGCACCAGTTCTAAAAAAGATATTTGGGGAACTGGAGAAAGTACAGCGAAGGGCAACCAAACTGATAAGATGCATGGAGGAGCTCAGCTATGAGGAAAGATTAGAGGAACTGAAGTTATTCTCTCTTGAGAAGAGGAATTAAGGTGGGATATGATCAACTTGTAAAAAAAAGGGGGTCCATATAGTGAACTTGGTGTTGAGTTGTTAACTTTAAGGTCATCACAGAGGACAAGGGTGCACTCTTTACAACTAGAGGAAAAGAGATTTCATCTCCAAATACGAGAAGGTTTATTCACAGTAAGAGCTGTGAAAATGTGGAATAGGCTCCCTCCAGAGGTGGTTCTGGCCAGCTCATTAGATTACTTTAAAAAGGTCTGGATTCTTTCCTAAATGTACATGACTTAACTGGGTGCTAACATTTATAGGTAAAGTTGATCAAGGGATCAGGAAGGATTTTTTCCCCTGCTGTAGAAAATTGGATCATGCTTTGCTGGGTTTTTTTCACATTCCCCTTGAACAACTGTGGGTATAGGGTTGTATATATGGGATTGTATTTTTTTTTATTGGCTGAACTAGATGGACTTGTGTCTTTTTTTCAACCTGGCCTGACTGATGTAAAAATGTCTCAAAATAATGTAGGGTGCTCAACATCTTAACTAACAACGATTTATACATGAAACCCACAAAAATACACATGCACATAAATTATACCATGCAGAGATTTATTTATTAAGCCCATTAGGGCTCATTCACACAGGTACTGTGGCCTGTATAGTGTGCATGAGCATCTTTTTTATGTGACTAGAGCAACCTGGAGCTGTGTGCAGACAACCTAAATTAGTTTATGGGAATGTAGCAGCTACTGTATATAAACACAGCCGATGTCTGTATTTGGGGCAGCTCACCACACCTTGTACACCTGTCACATTAGGATGAGTGGCTGTGTCTGTACAGCCACTGTGTCCCCATAGAGAAACATAGGCTGCCTCCATGCAGCTTCAGATGGCTCCAGCCACATAAGCAAGATGCTTGGTTGTGTTGTATGGGCCACAGCTCTGGTATGAATGAGGCCTTATAATTTAAAGCTGTATATGTATATTTACATCTTACTTTCAGTGTAAGTTGTTATAATGTAATGCTCTCCGAATAATATATTAGACTACAACTATTTAATAGGTTAAAAAGGAAAAAGCCAGAAACTAGTGCAAATTGTCTTTGAGTGTATTTAGGTATAGCTCTGTGGGACACAGACATGTCATTATAAATTAATTTAAGATAACATATTTCCCAAGTGGTTCATAATGTAGCCATAGATTTGTAGACTAAATAGAGCATCTCCGCTAGCCAACTCATTGCCCTACATATACTCCTAATAGGAACCTTTGATATATTACCTATTTAATTTAACTATACCTCAACCTTGTTAGTAATACTGTCTTAATATGGTGAATGTTATGTTTTGCTTCTTTTCTTTTTATTTTACTGACTTATTTAAACAATTCATTTAACCAATCTTGACATTTCAGTTTTTATTTTTGCAAAGAGTATTGTATCAATCTGATGCCTAGGTACTTAAAGCAGACAGTCATTCTCATTCTCTGGTTTACCTTCCAAGTTTCCTATAGTCCAATAAGGCTGCTAATTGCATTTGCTGGAAGATCCACAATAAAAGGCAGGTTTAGCTTTGTCAGGGCACACACATGCCATTTCTGTTAATTCATTCAATAGTGGGTATCTTAATTGGGCAAAAAACTGAGGGAAATCGAATTGGCACCATCATCCCTTTTGATCAAAGGCTACTACTGAAAGGATTAAAGGATAGGATTGTATAGGTGCAAAATACTTATTACATGAACTACTGTTAAAATTGCATACATTTTAATTACAAATTTGGGTTAAAAACACGGATGCATTGATTTAGACATACATTCATGTACAACAAGTAAAAGTTTCATCCTTTCACATTTATTCTTCAACATGTTTCACCAATTCTGGCTTCTTCAAGAAATCCGTGATGGGGATGCAAATGAACAAGGAGAAAAAAAACAGCACAAAGAATTAAAAAGTCAACATGCTAAGATATATGCAAACCATAATTAGACATTATTGAGCATAATCAAACTCACCAGATAAGGATAAATCCCAGGAAGTACCTTAAAGATTGGGGATGATGAGGTGCTCTGAAAGCAATTTACAGTAGACATATTTTATTTAAATACTGTTGCTTTTCATGCCTATCCTATTGTCGGCACCCTCTTTATTTGTCATGTTTAGTGTAATCAATTGAAGTAAAAGTGAAAGTGAAAGAAAATCTGAAATAGTTTATCCCAAGACAGTAATAGAGGGAAAATCTTCAAATGGGGACACTAGGCCAGGTGACAATGTTGACCACCATGGATTGCCCCACTTTAGAGGATTTCCCCTCACTTCTTATTTTGGCTATGGGAAAGGAACTAAAAGGAAATCTCCCCAATGTGACCCAGATGGCAAAAATACCTGACAGGAGTTATAACCCTCCCTTACCAAAATGGAAAAAAAAGTTTTGTCTTTAGTTTTAGTTAGACTAAAATCCATTACATTTTACACTCTATATTGCCCTTCTGTAGGCAACTTTGAAACCTTTAAACAAAATAATATTAATGTATTTATTATGTACTGTATTACTATTCTAGCTCTTATGATTTGCTAAAATATTGAATACCACTAGATTACCTATTACAGATTGTAGATAAAGCTTTGACTTTGCTCAAGTTCAGATCAAGCTTCAGCCTTACTCTTCAGTACTTTTGCTATCTTCAAAATCTATTAGGCCAGGTAAAGGTCACTTTAATTTAAAAAAATATTGCTTTGTGGCATTATTTGCTGGTCTGCACAATTCTGTGATGATATACAAGAAATGGATTCCTATAGAAAAACTATCACTAGTTAAATTAAATTGGTCTGACATTTCAACTCACACAGACTTCAAAATGGCCATCCTATAGAAAACTTTTCTCTTGTTAAATGAAATCAATCTGACATTTTAACTGAAATGGAATCAGGGATACCTGTCCTGCGTGATCAGAACTTAGTTGGCTTAACAGCACACTTCTAAAATACACTAACCTTTAGAACTGAAAAACAATCCAGGGCAGTGTACTTTCTTTGCTTCTATATTTCCTTTATAGTAGGATAGGTGCACTTATAACATTTCATACAGTGAAAAAAAAACCCCCCAAAAAAACAAAACTATGTTGTATATGGATCAATAATTTGACAAAGAAAGATATGCAATTAAAAATAGATTATTAACAAAATATGTATGTCAGCTGTATCCTATATACAGTATGTATCTTATATAAAATATATAATTGCTTTGTTTCTAAAATATTAACAAAAATAATAAATATATATACTGTAAATCTAGCAGCAGTTTCTGAGTTGACAAGAATATAATAATTGGGTGCTGGTGTACCCTTTATGGCATAGAACCAGGCCATCTTTAAAATGCTGCAAATAGATTACCAGTAAATATGAAAACAAACAGTGATTAGTGCTGTTATTTGTATGTCCTGTGTTCTGCTAACAGCATGATTCTCTTTGATCTCCCTAAATTACTTATTCATTAAACATTCTGTGTGTCTTCAAAGGATGTTCAAACAGCTAGGATACACAATAGACAGTGTAATAAAACATATAATTGATTTATGTTCCCTGTTAATTCTATTGATTAGTCATTGTATATATTTGACTGGACCAGTCAAGAACTGGCATTTATAAGAATATGTGATAATGTTGCCCAACAAAATGTCCCAATAAAAGCTATTTCTGTAAAGAAAAAAAAAATACCAACCTGCCCCCATCATGTTCAATGGTTATTCCTACCAACCCCAGGCAGTAAAGGGAAGAATATGAACATATGATGTAACAGAAAGGCCAAGTAAACCATTGCTAGGGAGCCAGGAGATTGATGCTTCAGAAAGAACCTTCATCCAGTAATTTTTCATCAAAGATGTTCGTCAGCATGGGAAATACAGTGGAATTCCAGCTTAAAACGAACCCCCCTTAGATATGTCTCCTTCCCTTCCTAACACCTATGCTGACTAAGCTTTGTAAAAACATGTATATACTTACCTATTTCCAGTCCACTCAGGTCCTGCCACATGATCCCTTGCATCAGCCAGTGGTGAGAGTGCATAAAAATGGCTGGTAAAGCCTGGAGGGGTGATGTCATCTATAGGCTTCTATGACTTATCTGTTGTTTGCCTCACCCTCCTATCCTCTACAGCTGCCACTGGCTGACACTAGGGAGCAGGATCATGTGACTGAACTGGAGCAGGCTGAAAATAGTTAAGTATATGCATTATTTTTACACAGCTTAGTCAGCATCTGTGTTGGGGTGGGGTGCATTTTTAAGTCTAGTTATGATTAAGCTGGAATTCCACCTTAAGTATTTGCTTTCTTTTTCACAGTGGCAGCTTTTATTGGAATTGCAGGTTATTATAACAGTGCAGTTTTACTCTGAAACTAGCATTTTGACTCTATCATTACATTCTTTGGCATGGTTCACTTTAAAGCTATAAAGATTCTCTACTGTTCATTGAGGCATGGGTTTGAGGTGCAGAAGAACATAATGCCCACAGGACTGGTGTTTGATCAACAATCAGGTTTTTTAGTTATTGAAATATGTGGCCAATATATACAGTATATATATATATATATATATATATATATATATATATATATATATATATTCCAATAGAAAATCTATGGAAAGAACTAAAGATCAGAGTTCATAGAAGGGGCCCACAGAACCTTCAAGATTTGAAGACTATTTGTGTAGGAGAATGGGCCAAAATCACATCTGAGCAATGAATGCAACTGGTTTCTCCATAAAGGAGGCATCTTGAAGCTGTCATTACCAACAAAGGATTTTGTACGAAGTATTATACAACTTTCAGTTAACATGTTCAATACTTTTTTCCTGTGTCATTCCATTTTATTACACATAACTTCATTTCTGAACATATTTGTTTTGGTTTCTTTATATTGTGGGAGATTAGATCGTGGGGATCACTTTTCAGGGAAAAAAGATTCAGCATGGATGTCAGTTTCTTTAAAATCTGGTGGCATGCCAGGTTTATTATTTCTGGTTTGCAAGTTCAAAACACAAATAACAACAGAAAACAAAACCTCGCTGTCTGGCACTAAACTAAACAAACAGATTCCTCTCTATACAGTGTGGGGCTGTCCCCGACACCCACAAAACATAAGCACATTGCAAACCTTGTTCTAAAGGCCCGTACACATCATGCAATCGTCGTACAACAACGGTCTTACAACAGCTTGTTGTACGGTAATCCGACTGTTAGTACGCGCGATTACAACAGCCGACGTTCAACAGTCATACAACAGCAGTTGGCCCAACAAAGTTGTAAGTGCAAAACACGCATGCTCTGAAGACAGGAAGTGTTCGGTCGTGTAAACCTGTGTTCCTAATTCACAAATCACATTCACCTGAACTTCCTCATTCTACGCTCATAACACGTCACTACGTTCAGTTTTGTTGTACAACTACTTGACTCATATAAGTACGCAAGACACAACTGCCAACAGTCGATTTTGGACAAAAGTTGAACATGCGGTTGTATGACCATTGCACCGTGTGCATGAGGCATTAGAGTCCAAATTAGCACACAGAGCTCTCTCAGCTTTCTCCCTCTGAGATCCAGAATCAAGCTCTCCTCTGTTCTCTTCCTGGTCATCAAATGCAGATGGAGAGGGGTTTGAGTAGACCAGAAAGTCTGGGCCGGAACCAGCTCTGCAATGGTGGCCACAAAACCTGGGTCGGACTCCCGATAGTCGCCTCATAATGATTGCATGCGAGGCAACAAGTCCAATGTGGTGCCTCACATAATGTCACAGTATGTATGGATTGCATGGGTTGTTACCAACATGTGTGGTGATGTGTTCAATATGTATTTTACTTGCTGTATATACAGTGTATCTATATATAGTATACTAGCAGAGCCAAGCCCATGAACAGCAGGGTATCAATTACTGGAACAGTTTTTTGAATATACAGTATCTCACAAAAGTGAGTGCACCCCTCACATTTTTGTAAATATTTTACTATATGTTTTCCTGTAACAACACTGAAGAAATGACACTTTGCTACAATGTAAAGTAGTGAGTGTACAGCTTGTATACCAGTGTAAATTTGCTGTCCCCTTAATATAACTCAACACACAGCTATTAATGTCTAAACCACTGGCAACAAAAGTGAGTACACCCCTAAATGAAAATGTCCAAATTGGGCCCAAAGTGTCAATATTTTGTGAGGCCACTATTATTTTCCAGCACTGCCTTAACCCTCTTGGGCATGGAGTTCACCAGAGCTTCACAGGTTGCCACTGGAGTCCTCTTCCACTCCTCCATGATGACATCACGGAGCTGGTGGATGTTGGAGACCTTGCACCCCTCCAACTTCTATTTGAGAATGCCCCACAGATGCTCAATAGGGTTTAGGTCTGGAGACATGCTTGGCCAGTCCATAACCTTTACCCTCAGCTTCTTTAGCAAGACAGTGGTCATCTTGGAGGTGTGTTTGGGGTCGTTATCATATTGGAATACTGCCCTGCGGCCCAGTCTCCGAAGGGAGGGGACCATGCTCTGTTTCAGTATGTCACAGTACATGTTGCCATTCATGGTTCCCTCAATGAACTGTAGCTCCCCAGTGCCGGCAGCCCCAAACCATGATACTTCCACCACCATGCTTGACTGTAGGCAAGGCACACTTGTCTTTGCACTCCTCACCTGGTTGACATCATATATGCTTGACACCATCTGAACCAAATAAGTTTATCTTGGTCTCATCAGATCACAGGATATGGTTCCAGTAATCCATGTCCTTAGTCTGCTTGCCTTCAGCAAACTGTTTGCGGGCTTTCTTGTGCATCATCTATAGAAGACGCTTTCTTCTGGGACAACAGCCATGCAGACCAATTTGATGTAGTGTGTGGTGTATGGTCTGAGCACTGACAGGCTGACCCCCCCCATCCCTTAGACCTCTGCAGCAATGTTGGCAGCACTCATACATCTATTTCCCAAAGACAACTTCTGAATATGATGCTGAGCACGTGCACTCTACTTCTTTGGTCGACCATGGCGAGGCCTGTTCTGAGTGGAACCTGTCCTGTTAAACCACTGTATGGTCTTGGCCACCGTGCTGCAGCTCAGTTTCAGGGTCTTATCAATCTTCTTATAGCCCAGGCCATCTTTATGTAGAGCAAAAATATTTTTTTCAGATCCTCAGAGGGTTCTTTGCCATGAGGTGCTATGTTGAACTTCCAGTTACTAGTATGAGAAAGTGAGAGCAATAACACCATATTTAACACACCTGCTCCCCATTCACACCCGAGACCTTGTAACATTAATGAATCACATGAGGGAAAATAGCTAGTTGGGTCCAATTTGGACATTTCCACTAAGGGGTGTACTTACTTTTGTTGCCAGAGGTTAAGAAATTAATGACGTTGTGTTGAGTTATTTTGAGGGAACAGCTAATTTATACTGTTCTACATGCTGTACACTCCCTACTTTACAACTTTGTAGCAAAGTGCAATTGTCTCAGTGTTGTCACATGAAAAGATATAATAAAATATTTACAAAATTGTGAGGGGTGTACTCACTTTTGTGAGATACTGTATATTAATCTTTAGAGGCAACAGCAAGGTCTTATGTACCATCTACATCAGATCAATATGTCAGACGGTAAACAACATACTCCAATTAATTCCTCTGCACATTATCTACTAGGCTCTGCTAACCTCAAGCTAAAAAAGATACGTTGTCATGATTGTTCCAGTTCTTTGTGAACATAATGTAATGCAATTTTCTCGTAGTTAACTTTTCTCATGGAAAACTATTTCTGTTCTATATGGAATTTTTCTCAGGGGGAATGATACATTATGCAAGAATTATATATGATCACAGATTGGGTGGCTTGGTTAATTTATTTTTAATTATCAGGATATATTTTTTATTAACAAAACTTCTTTGCATTGTATGAAAAATAGAAATGTTAGTGTTCGTAATGCAATTTTTTTTACCAATGTTTAGTCTCAGGTATTTATCTGGTTGTCATTGTAAAATCATGACATTCCTTGAGAGAAAGAAAAGACAAAGACTGACAAGGTGTCTGGGAAGCCCACCATATGCTGTAGTGATAGTCGTTCATAACTACATGATTCTTTGCATCTGTAGAGGTCAGAGGAAGAGTGATGTTTCTTGTTTTCAGACACTGTGAATATTGAAATATTGAACTAATATTGAAGGGCCCACAGTGGGTTTAAAGTGATTGTAAAGTCTCATTTTTAAAAAAATAACAAACATGTTATACTTACCTCCTCTGTGCAGTTGGTTTTGCACAGAGCAGCCTGGATCTTCCTCTTCTCGGGTTTCTCTTTGCTGCTCATGGCCCCTCCCTCCTATTGAGTGTCCCCACAGCCAGCAACTTTCTATGGGGCCCCCAAGCTGACACAGAGCCCTGATCCAGCCCCACCCACTTTCTCCCCTGATTGGCTGGCTGACTTTGATTGACAGCCGTGGGAGCCCATAGCGCCACTGCTGTGTCTCAGCCAATCAAGAGGAGTGTCCCAGATGGCTTAGACATTTTTGGATATCGCTGAGGAGAGAGAAGGGACTCAGGTAAGTAATTAGGGAGGTGCATTAAGATAAAAAAAACCTTCTGCCTCTACAACCCCTTTAAACAGAAAAGGCTAATTATATGTGTTTTTTGGGATTCTGGTGTGTTAAACTGGCAATGAATGGATCTTAAAGTGTTACTAAACCCACAACAGTAAACTCAGTCTGTATATGCAGTAAAGCATGCTTGTTATATTTACTATGGGGTTAATCCTCTGCATAGTGTAAAAAGGTTGTTTGATCCTGTCTTCTCTGTTCCTCCCCTTCTTTCACAGTCCCCAAACCATTTTCTGATAGAACAGAGGCTAAGGGACAAGCTGCACATACTGAGTTTGGTGTATATTGCTAGTGTTTTTTGTTTCTTGGAAGAGTGCATGTGATCATCACAGGGCCAGACATAGGGTCAGGGTCCTGCAGCCTCATAGAACAGTCAGGGCAGAATGAAAACTCCTCCTACAAGCTTTAACCAGACACTGATAGAAGTCAGAAGACTGCTCTAACTGCTGATGGGAAAGGGTATTTAGCAGTTTATATTTACTAAAACTTTTGCATTTCCATGTTCTGTGTACTGTGTGAGACCAGATATAGTGAATGCAGGGTCCTGGGTTTAGTAACTAAAGACTTATTTACTAGTTCAGGTTACAGAGAAACAATCATTTTGTTAAAAAGGAAACAAGAAAAATAAGATGAAGTGAATGTATAATTAGGCACTGTTATATCTGATGGCTTTTTTTTTTTATCATCAATATTATTGCATCACTTTGCCTCACCAAAAAAAATAGCTTTAGTGGTTTTGGCATTTGTTGAATTACCTCAAAACATATTTTAAATGTGCATCGAAATTTCACTGAAGTCAAGAAATGTTACTCAGCATGATACATATGTTCCCAAGTCACATATGGCCAGTTAATATACTGGAAGCATTGTGGGGCCTTCCATACATTAATGAAATCTCACAGGTTGTGTAGGCATTCTGTTGACTTGTAAACACATTGCACACTTCTACCATGTGAATGCATTTATCTTGTTTTACACTTTTAAGGGCCGGTTCACACTGGTTTGATTCCGGAGATCAAATGTGATCCGCACTGCACTGCAGTGTGAATCACATGTGTTCTGTAGGCGATGTGATTTGCAAACTGATTTGGGGGTGTCATTAACTTTCTATTGACACTCCCCGCAGTTCGCGTACAGCAGGGTGAACTGCCACTGGGAGACATGAGATGCGGGAACCCGCAGTGGATTCGCAGAGTTTCCGCATCGCAGCAGTGTGAACCGACCCTAAATCCCACCTTAGAGCAGCTTCATGCTAGGACAAACATTACATTATTTTAACACTCCATAGATAGATTGTAAGCTTCAATGAGCAGGGCCCTCTGATTCCTCTTGTACCAAATTGCGATGTAACTGTACTGTCTGCCTTCATTTTTGTAAAGCGCTGCACAAACTGTTGGCGCTATATAATTCCTGTATAATAATAATAATAATAATAATAAATAAAATATGACACCACTTAGGTTGTACTGTATGTTGTATTTTTCAGCATTTGTTTTTGGAGACATACTCCAAGGTGAAATTAATCTTTAAACATCTCTGTGTCCTATTTTTAGGTCCACTGTGGAAAATAAGCTTCTCACCGAAAGGTGTTCTGATATTTTATCCAGGCAGTATGGTTTTGCTGCTGCTGTTGACACCAAGTGGGAGATTACTTTCTTTATACCCAGTGCAATATTCTAAAGTTAACATCAATTGCTCTGTAAAAAACAGCTAATTGCTGAATGTGTTATAATGCTGCCTTGTGTGGATGGTCAGGCTGGTAAAGTTACCCCCGCAGCACAGTTTTTTCTAGCAGGGAAGGGAACTCACACAAGACAACAGCACAATCCATATATTGCTTAAACCAGGTCAATGACTTCAACATGTATTAATTGTTCCAATGGAAGTAATTAAAAATATATTAAAAAAATTAAAATAAGCATCATGTACCCCGAGAGCAGCCAGATAAAATAACCTTGGGGGGGGGAGTTTGTGCTGTAGTGAGAGGAACAAAGCAGTGCTCAAGGGGTTAATCCAGTGAAACAAGCCATAGTCTTGGACTAAAGAATAGATGACATTTATTAAAAACTTATACCACTTGCTCTCTGAGCTAGGTTAAAGATCACAAAGTTGCTGATATTGATCAGTTATGGTTAATAATAACTCACAAACTCAAGCAGATTCACCGGAGTCCTCTGGGAAGACTTTGATAAAGCGCAGGAGAGCGAAACGCATCAGTATTCAGCCCCCCTCCCCTCAGCAGTGTCCGCTGGAGCTCCTGGAGACCCCCGCACTTTGCCTTTGCAGGTGGTTAGCCCTTTAACAAGAGATCCAGTCTGACTCAGACTCCTGCTTTCAGCTCTGTCCATGGTCAACTGACCTATCTGATGTGATCCACCCCGGAGCCTGAGAGACCATGGGAACCCTGTGCAGCTGAGGATCATCCATCTCCACCAGTTTGCATCAATCCACATCCCCTGGCAGGAGTTGCGCCTACAGAGACGGCCGGTCTGCCTCCCCTCCTCCTTCCACTGTTCCCGCCCCCTGCCACTACCACACCGGGACCAAGCACACATCCCCTGGCAGCAGTGGCACCTGGCAGCAGTGATCTTCCTCCCCCTGCCTACCCAGGCAACATCCAGCATGTCTCCACCACACCACTGTGAGTCGAGTATATCACATGGCTGGCAATCCAGCATATATGCGGCTCCCTATCTTCCCAGAGGACTCCAGTGGATCTACTTGAGTTTGTGAGTTATTATTAACCATAACTGTTTGATCAATATCAGCAACTTTGTGATCTATGACCCAGCTCAGAGAGCAAGTGGTATATGTTTTTAACAGCTAATAAATGTCATCTGTTTTTACTCCAAAATGATGGCTTGTTTCACTGGATTAACCCTGTGAGCACCGCTTTGTTTCTCTCACTATAGCAGGGAAGGGAACATGATCTTTCTGTGCTGCAGTTTAACTTTCACTTACAGGTCCCTTCCCCATCTCACCCTGGGACTGGACAGTAGAACTAAAAGCAACACACTATTGGCTTATCTCTTTTTCACTCTGCTCTCTCCTCCTGTTTGCACGCTCATTGCTCTGTGTCACACCTGATTGGCTCTTTATGCTGCTTCTCCTTATCCCTATCTCTGCTGTGCTGTACAGTGGACAGCAAAAGGCTGATATCAATTCAATTGCAGTTCAGTTGCAATTATTGATGTAATAATGAATACAGAATGTAATATTAACATTTGTTATTGCAAATATTATATTAATTACTGATCAATCTTTAGACAAATGTTCAAATTAAGACTCGAAAAGAACAGAACAAGTCTACAAACCTAAATTAGCACATAACTGCCAACAAGTTTTTGACAGGCTTTAGTCTGGATAAGTGAACAACTGTCATGTCAACAATCCTGTCAGCTGCAGAATTATCAGAGGCCTAAAGCATTCACATAATGAAAGCTCCACACTGGCTGAAAAGCATTTGTAATTTTTGACAGATCAGGGGGATTATCTTTCACCTCTAACAAAACCCAAAACATTGGTCACAGGGATATGAAACTGATTCCTTCTGATGGTACGTGTTTGAGCTTCGTGCAGAATTAAAATTGTGTATCCTGGTCATACAGAACCACCTAGGGACCAAAACAATTATATGGGACCTGCTCATGGCAGCTACACAGATTTGTGGAATTGTTGCAGCTTGCCCCATATAACATGTGGCCAAATCAGAAGACAAGAACCTCTCCACTCAGCAGGTGAGGTGACTCTTCCAGAGGTGATAGGCCAAGGGTTAGAGTCGGTCCCATTCCATACCTCAGCAAGTTAAGCAGCATGAAAAATAAACATTGCAATTGTGTGTGCGTTTAGGACGTGGCAGTTGCAGATCTTTCTGTTGTGCTTCCCGCCAACATTTCAACCATAATGCCCCAGCGGAAAAGTTTATTTCTATATTTTCTCCCTTTTAAATAAGGAACAGATAGCCTAATATCTGTATGTCCTTTGACTTACAGTATTTGTTTTTATTGTTTTTTTGTAATTGTATTGCCTTTGCACATATTTCTATTCACTGCCAGCCACAGGTTATTAAATTATAAAGTTAGTAAGTGTCTTCTGGTACTAAAGTAAGAATTTATATTTCTAGAGAGAGATTGTTATACCAATGTTTGTAGGCTGTCATAAAGTCATTGTTAATCTGAGTGAAATTACATTGTGTGTCTTTGCCCTCACATTCTCTGCATTAGCATCAGTTTTCTGACAGAAAACAAGGTGACCAATCTGATTGCATGCAGATTAACATCAGTATGGGAGAATTACAGTATCTGCCAGAGGGGAATGTGTGTGTAAGTGAGTGTATATGGTTGCCGGGCAGACCAATCAGCTGACAAGATGCAGGTGGTAGCAAGCTATCCTGAGCCATGTGTCTGATGTGTGTGGACAGTGGGAAACATTTTTAAAATAGTGGGGAAAGATTTTAGCTCACAGAATATCTTGGGGACCTCAGATGTGTGCAGAAATGAATGGCCGCAACTCTTAGAGTGTGCCATATTTCATTCAAGTAATGTATCTGCATGTGTGTGGCCAGACAGATTTGCTTGAATTCTCCCTCAAGGGGTGACCAGCGGTATTGTGGGTTGTGATAACAGTATCCCAGCTAGTTTTACCTTCTCAAAGTAAGCTCCCAGTAAGCTCCCTTCCCATTCTTCCATCACCAGACAAGGTCCTTGACTTGGTTTGTGAGTTGCCATGGGTGTGTGTTTTTGACACAGAACTATGTTAAATCTGTGATTTTTTATCTGCCTTTAATACAGACTCATGCGTTATCTCGTCTTTGACTATCCCCATGCATCTCACACCTACATTTTTTCAATCCTAGCCCATTCAATCTGTTAAGATCCCCAGTCCAGTATTTCAGCACACAGGGCCAAATATTAACTGCTCAAATCTCACAAATCATTATCTAAAACCACTCCTCTGTATATACAAGATGCTTACCTAAGGGGTGATTACAAGCTAAAGGATACATTTAAGGCTAATTTCAGACTAGTGCAAAATGGATGCGTGTTTCACAGCATCCAATTCGCATGACAGGAGATTGTGACCGGCTCTCAATGGAGCTGGTTCACACATCTCAGTGGCAGCTGTGGAACGGCTTGCACAGCAGTCCTTTGCATCGTTGGCTCAGTTTCAGGGCCAAATTCAGGCAAAAATTTGGCCCTGATTCATCCCTAAAATAAAGAACAAGGATGCACCAGACCCCTGCTGTGAGCCACATCCATCATCAGTGTGAACACAGCCTAAACTTTCAGTTGTCAATAACATTGCAAGCTCAGTTGTCTAGACATTTTAAGCTCTTATGTGCATTGAGACTTCCATTAAATGTTGTTATTTTAATTTTCTGATGATTTTGTAAATTCGTTTTCATTTTTTTTTTTTTTTTTGTTAATGCGATACATCAGCTAGCAACAACTAAATAAAATACATTTTTACAATACACATAAAAAAGTGCACTAACCTGAAAGATTATCCTAACTAATGAATTACTATAAATGGTATTGGAGAACAGTGTATAATTAAGTTTTGAACCAAACCCTAATAAAATGTTAGTCCATTTATTGAAACAGTTCTCCCTCTGTTGCTGGATAATATGTTACAGACTTTATGAGTGACAAGAATAAGAAACTTACATTTTCATTTTAGCCATGCAACATCCTTGACACTGAACATCTTTATTAGTGCTATCTCCATTTAGACAGTAGCACAATTGCAGAGTTTGAATGATTGGTTGAATGATTTTGAAGTAACAGCAAGTGAAGTATAATTTGTTTTTGACAGGTGTCAAACATGTATTAAGTAATGGTAAGCCAAGGGTCATTTTTGGATCAGACAGTAGGATTTTGAGATGTATATACTGTATATATAATAAATATTATATTATATTATATTAATTTATTTAAAGTCACTACCTTTACATATTGTTACCCGCAAGCTCTTCAAGAAAAGCAGAAAGAGGTCTTGCATTGTTGGAATTCCCTATTTTTTTATACATAATATGGAAGAACACGCTATTTGTTAGTTCTTAGAGTTAACATTTCTGAATTAAGAAATTATTTTGTTGGTGTTTTCAGATCAATATATATAATGCAATCATTGATAGATAAGTATAATTATTTAACAAAATATATACAGTATTAAACAGATATAACTGAAGAAAGTCCTGTCCATATGACCTTAAAATCTAAAGAGATAAGGGTTAGAATAAAAAATGGAAAAGAGTGATGTGTTTTGGTCACAGGGTGGGGCTTGTCAGAAAAGAAAGTAGTGTTGGATCAACAACTAAAAACATTAGTTAGATTAGATTTGGTTAAGCTGGCCATACATGGATAGAATTTCATAAGAAAGTTCTTAAGAAGTCTTTTATGTTGTTTGAAAAGATTTTGTTTGCTTTTAATGTTTGATTAGGGAATGAATTGACTTTACTGAACAAAAACCCCATACACTGTTAGAAATGTGTTCATTCCAGAAACATTTTCCATCCTGCTCCTTCAAATTTTCTCATCACTGAGGTCAAAAATGAATGCCAATTTGACCCACTAATTATAAGAAAAATGAACAAACTTTCATGGAGCCTTATTTTCCCAAGAATGTATGCTTACATGAAGGGAATATTTGAAAGTTTCAAGACTCGAAGAGAGTGGAAAATGGTGTGTGGAAGGGAATTCAACAAAAGGGAATCAATTTTTGAAAAGTCCAGAGGGAAAGAGTGGATGTGTACTTTGAGTGGATCAGCCATGTTAAAGAATGCTGTTTAGTTTGGAATGTTGAACTATATTGTCCGTGTAGTTGCCATCTAATGCAAGGACCTAAAAGACTAAGCAGTACTACAGCCAAAAGGGAGAAGTAAATTAATTCATAATGGATTCAAGTGGTACCAATAAAATATTAGGTGTTGCAGTTTTTTTATTTCACACAATAGATACCAAATGTGTCACACTTTAAAAGTGTGCAAACCTGTGGAATGTTGACAAACTACAGTATATTAAATTATCCATAGGCAAAGCTTTTAAAGCCTTCACAGGTTACCAGTTTAGAGTTTAACAGGAGGTCTGGCTCTAGAATTTTAGCCTCACTCTGACATTCACATGTGTGGTGCAATTGCCATTTACATATATCTAGGACCTACATGCATATTTGCATTTGCACGTGAGCATGGGGGGAGGGACATTTCAAAAATGTTTTTGTTTTATTATTCATTTTATTTATTACTTTTTTAGACTGTATCTTTATTTTTTTTATCAACTTTATTGTTATCATAAGGGATGAACAACATCCCTTTTAATAAAAATGGGCCACGACAGGTCCTCTATGTGGAGAGATCTAGGTTCTAGTAGACCTCAGATCTCTCCTCTGGCCTCCAAAGCATCTGATCAAACTGCAATCTATTTAATCACATTCTGTACAAGCCGAAAACGGCTTGTCGACAAACAAACCAGAAGTGGGAAAATTCTTGTTGCTTATGGTTTCTGACATTATTGGAGAGGGTAAAGGTGGAGGTGGGAGGCCTTTCTGCTGCTTGCAAAAGTGATCCAACTGCTGTATATCTACCCGGATCACTTTTACACGAAAGGCAATCACCACCTGAAAAGAGCGCTACTGGGATCAGGGTTGTAGCCTCAACCATTATCCCGGTATAAACCCCAGAATATGTACTTATGGCTGTATTGAGGTAGTTAAGTGATGATCAAATAACATACTTCAGCGCCTTAATGAGCTGTAGTTATTGGCCTTAATATATTGCTGGAATATGAAAATAAAACAGTATATGGAGGAGGAACAAGAGAAATTAAGGTCTGAGAAATATATTTCACCATTATCAGCATATGAATAATATTTGAATCCAAGTTTATAGGTAAATATGTAGAAAGCAAAGAGACCAAGGGCAGAACCATGTGGTTGAACAGAAAAGTTAGTAAAAACAGGAGATAGTGTGAGAAAAAGGCACATTGACATTCATTCAGAAAATTAACAGGAAATCTAAGAAAGTGCAAGACCATCTGGGGCAGCAGAGTGGTCACTTGTGTCTAAGACTGAAAATAGGTCAATAAGAAAAACCATAGAGTTGAGATTGAAACTCATTGCATTCAGCTGATCATTGGTAACTTTAGTGAAGGGATTTTAAGTTGAATGATTAGGACATAATCCAGAGAAAAGATGATCAAACAGGGAGTTAGCAGTGAGATAGCTTGCCAATTCCATGTGAATGTGTTATTCAGATAGTTTGGATGAAAATTGGAGAAATGAGACATGGCTTTCACTAGGGAGGCCTGCGAGCTTTAAAAAGGGTCATGTCTGTGCATTTGAATGATTAACAGGATGTGCCATTAGAAATGATTAGGTTTGAAAGACAGGACCAGCAAATGAAGAGTGATGAGGAAAGAATGAGTGAGGAAAAAAGTTTGAACAAACAAAGAGATAGTAGGGAGGGACTTAGAAATTTGGTAAGGATCATGACAGACCTAGATACTACAGCAAAAATAATCACCTGTTCCATTGTGTGACTTCCCTTCACTGACCTGCTGAGAAAAGTATTCTTCCCTTTCTGATGGAAATGTTATAAAATGTAAGCTTCCACTGAGGAAGTGATACCTAGTTCATCTTCCCAGGAAGGAAATGACACATGGTGAGTATTGGTCTATCTGTATAATGATCCTTTTTATCACTGACGAGTACAGCTACTATATATATATATATATATATATATATATATATATATATATATATATATATATAAACTGTATATACTGTACATATATATACAGTGGAACCTTGGATTATGAGCATAATCCGTTCCAGGAGAATGCTTGTAATCCAAAGCACTTGTATATCAAAGCATGTTTCCCCATAGAAAACAATGGTAACTCAGTTAATTCGTTCCACAGCACTGCTCGTCAATACCTGGTGCCTGTATCCAATACCATATGTGGCCAGAGGTGTGGTGGCACTGGTGAGGCTCAGAAACGGCTGGAAACATTCAGAAATGCTCAGGTACTGCTTACACTTTTGGTATTTCTGAGTATTTCTGAATGCTTCCAGGCGTTTGAGGCTCACCAGTGCCTCTACACCTCTGGTCACATGCGGTATTGCAAGCACAGAGGCTTAATTGTGCTTGTTATGCGAGACAGCGTTTGCAAACCGATTCAGAATTTTTTTAAACAACTGCTCGTTAACCGCGTTACTCGCAATCTGAGGTTCTACTACAGTGGCTCTATAAAACGTATATATATATATACCTATATGCAGTAGCATGAGTTAGAAAATATCTTCCAGTTCTGCTTCTTTAAAGAAAAGCAAAAAGAACGTTAATATTAAATTACAATTTAGTCATTTTAACACTAACAAAGCCTTTACTGAGCATGTGTGAGTTAATCTATCAGGTTCAGATCCAACTCTGCATTACACCAGGGCTATTTTTAAGATGTATTTGATATTCTGTTTGCCTTTTAGACTCTGCATTATGTTTTGCATTATGGTGTGTAAATCTGTAGAGTTTTAGGAAAATCATTTCAATGAAAACATATGGGGAAAAGATTTTTAAGACAGTCAGGAAATGCACATCATCAGCTGTGAAATGCCTTTTTAGAAATTACTTTTGATTTATGATGACTTTGTATGTTTTCATCTCTAGGGGTGAGAATAGCATTAGAAACCCTAGTAACTACTTGATTATGTAATCGTTGAAAAATGTCTGAACATTAATAAGTTCATGAAACACATTTGTTATGCTGGTTAATGTTAATGTCACAAATTATTCCCTTATATTAGATGTTTATAGATACAGTCATACATATTTGTTACTAAACAAGTGTTTTTTGTTTTTCGGTAATGAGGATTCTAGGATTCAATTAGGGAGAGAGCAAGATGGTCAAGTAGTTAAAGAGACTCTGTCGCCAGGGGGGGGAGAGATGTGTGGCATCTCTGCAGATGCCACATGGCAACACATACCTGCAAGAGCCTCTCAAATATCCTCAGAGCAAAATATAAGGCCGTTCTGAAAAGCAAAGCTTTAGAAATGCCTGATAGTGCGTGCCCTGTTTAGATCCTGCACAATCCTATTCACCAGCGAGGCTGCCAATCATAATGAAAAGCCAGTAGGAATGTGTCAATGCAGAGCTTAGTGGCAAATTCCAACTATTTAGAAAAGTTTGCTTGACAGAAAGACCTGGCATTCCATTGCGACAGAAAGGTCTGGGAGGTTGCTGCAGATATCTAAAGATGCCTGCACGTCATACTTGCAGTAAATGTGTTATAGGTATCACTTGTGCAAAGTGTCAAAAATCAAATACAATTAAAATTAAAAATAAAAAGAAGACCAGGATGTGGATGTGGGTGAAAGAAAAAACCCAGTCAATAATTATCCAATGCTAGGATGCCACAGCATTAATTGTAAAATCTACACTAGTGCTAAACTCTTCTTGTGTTTGTTGCATTTCCTAACAAATTTCTACTGTATTCAATAGAGTACTGATGTGCCATATCAATAAATTATACATATATCAACATGGGCATCAATTCATATAATATAGCTCATCGGTATATAGAAATTAAAAAGCTAAATCCAGTCCATAAATGCAGAGGTAAGTATTTTGCCAGTGAAAATAGTGCATAAAGGTACATCAAAATAGTGTATAAAAAGTTCATCAAATATCAAAACTAAAAGTGCTCAGTGCTTGTGCAA
Source organism: Glandirana rugosa (assembly GCA_018402905.1). Taxonomy (NCBI): domain Eukaryota; kingdom Metazoa; phylum Chordata; class Amphibia; order Anura; family Ranidae; genus Glandirana; species Glandirana rugosa. Next base: position 874,939 of record BLSH010480204.1, read on the forward strand.
TATCACTGCAAGACCAAACATGTGAGCTCCCACCACGGTATGCACTCACCCACTGTATGAACACCCTGGGCTTATTATGCAAAGGTAGGTTTGCAAGGCTTATATGGATGTGTGCATGGGGTATGAAATGCATAGGGGCAGGCTTACAGATCGCGTTTGATGTCACTTCAATGTGTGAGTTATACTTTATGTATGTTTTTAAATTACTTTTAATAAGCGGTATCACGCTATGTCCGTTTTGTGATATTGATTTCTTCTATGAACTGGAGTATATAAGAGGAACCCCATGCACATATCCATATAAGCCTTGCAGACCTACCTCGGCATATGCCCAGGGTTTCCATGCCTGCGGTTGAGTGCGCACCCTGGTGGGAGCTCTCACGCTTGGTTTTTCAGTGATATTGCAGAAGCACTGAGCACTTTTAGTTTTGATATTTGATGAACTTTTTATGCAATATTTTGATGAACATTTATGCACTATTTTCACTGGCAACATACTTAAATCTGCATTTATGGACTGTATTTAGCTTTTTAATTCCTATATACTGATGAGTTTTGCATATGTTACATGAATTGATGCACATGTTGATAATATGTATAATTGATTGATATGATACATAGTAATTTATTAGGAAGGGCAACAAACACCAGAAGAGTCATACCTGCAGTAGTTTGCCCCTTTTCCTAGAGTGACATAGACTCTTTAAGATATCGTTGCACAATATAAATGATTATGCAGCAGGAATATGGTGTCCTCTACACTAGCACATTGACTGGCTGGAAAGTTTAGTCCAATTCTCTATTCATCTTTCCTAATACTGTAGATTAAATGTCAAAACAATTTGTGCCCCATAGGCAGTAATGAAGGATTGACTCATTAACTAAATGCTGGATGTGCATTTAGATAACAGAAGCATCATTTGAACATCTGAGTGTTGATTTCTGAATACTAAATTAGATCCCTTTATGTATGTTTAACATATGCTTAACATACTGTCATGACAAACCATGGAGACACCAAAAAAATGTTCTCAAAGAAATAACTGTAGTTTTTTCTCAGGCGTTCATTGACAGACGCAGCCTCTCATTCTTGACATGTGGGGTTTATGCAGCTTTCACTAGGAGTGGACTAGGCAGAACGAAGTTCAACCCAAAGCAGACACAGCCCCTCCCAGGGGGCAGTCCTCACTTAGCATAACCCCTCCAGCCCTGCTTCAGCAACTTAGTTTTTTTATGCCTAGTGCAAGGAGTAGGACCTGGCTCCCTGCTGGGATCTGCGGTTCCCCTTTCTTTTTCTATTTTTTTTTTCTTTTTCAATAATTCTGATGAAGATTACAATCAAGCAGCCGGCTGGGTGACAGGCTGGATATCCTAGATCCAGGAAGTCTTCCCAGCGCGGCCGACAGATGTGAGCTGACCCTTAGCTGTATGCGGGGTCGGCCGCGTCAGGCCTCATTCCGTGCGATGTGGCCGGCAGGTTAAACGTCCTGCCAGCGCACCTAGGACCGGGCACCCGTGTCCGTGTCATGGGTGCTGCGTGGCCGGCAGCTCCCCCACATTTTGGCGGGGTGGCAGGACTGCTTCGGGTGGCTACCCGCTGCGCCTGTCCAGAGTGGTGAGTACTATTCCTCCCCACCCCCCTCCATCAGAGGGTGGGGGGATTAGGTGGGTGATGGGTGGTGCCCCCCTTTTCTTCCCTGGGTTTAGGGTCCAATCATTCGTGGTCGACCTTTCGTTCGGTTTGCTCCCCCAACACCCCCGCCCACTGGGGGCTGTAGTTCTCCCTGCCTGCATGGGTCCCCCTGTGTGGTAGGGCCGCCATCCGCCTGTATCCGGCCACATGGTCGCACGCCCGCCATTTTCCTGTAGCCAGCCATGTGTTGTACACAGCCGCCATTTTCCTGTAGCCAGCCGTGTGTTTTGCTCGGCCGCCATTTTCTTGTAGCCGGCCGCATGTATGTAACGGCCGCCATTTTGCTGTGGCCGACCGCAGTGTTTGGCCTCTAGTGCCTACAGTTTTGGTGTGGTCCTATTTTGGTGTGGTCCACTGTATACTGATGGGTAGCCCTGCTTCTCCTGGCGCGAATACAGGCCGGAAGAGTGCTCCTGACACGTGGGGATCGTAAGCAGAAGGACAGGCAGCTACAGCAGCACAGCTCCTGGGGCGGTGGGTGAGTCCTCCTGGGAACCTTTGGGGCCCCAAGGCGGTGACTGAGGGGCGGTGTGGTACACTCATATCCGGTGGTGTCATCCGGGGTGCGGGCTATGGCGGCTGAAGCTGGGGCTTCCCAGCCAGGGGTTTCCGGCAGGGACCAGGCAGCGCTGGGACCGGTGGTCCTGCTGCACACTTTGACGGCCCTCCTGGAGGAATACTTCTCCCGGGCAGAACCGATCCATGACCGGGGGGTGGAGAGCAAACAGCCACCTCCTCCTCCATCCTCTGGTGAAGACTCGGAGCCGGAGGGGGGCTCCGCGGTGTCGGGGACCCCCTAGAGCTGTCGGATAGTGAACTCGGGGACCCTTTGGATGAAGAGGAGGAGCCCTCAGGGGCCACCGCAGCTCATGAATGCGCTCTGGTGGGCTCTTTGGTTTCAGCAGTTTGTGAGACGCTGAAGCTGGGCCCGGCTGCGACTCCGGGAGCGCCATGTGCTTTTGGTCGACGCTGGATATGCACTGGTGGCGCAGGTGCTTACGGAATGGGCGACTATTGTGCACCAGGCTTTGGTGACTCTCCAGGCCCCTCCGGAACCTGTGCAGATGGCAGACAAGCTGATCCAGGGACTGAAGTATCTCTGTGATGTGGCCCTCGACATGGCCCCCATGCTGTCAAAACTGTCCATGTTTGCAATCGTCATTAGACATCTGTTATGGCTGAGATGCTGGTCAGGAGATCAGGCATCAAATAAGGGCCTGACGGACCTGCCTTTTGAAGGGGGTCGCCTCTTTGGGGCTTCCCTCGACGAAATCATCAAGGATTACACTGGGGGAAAGAGTAGTTTTCTTCCGGAGCCCAGAAGGGGCAAGGAGCCCCGACGCAGGGCGGGGCGGGCCCTCCCTTCTCTGCGCAAAAGAGGTTTTTTCATACTCCACGTACCTCGAACAAGGGTTCTCAGCCCGCCAAGGCCCCCGCTGGGTTCCAGAAGTGTCCCTGGCAGCGTAAGTCCGAAAAGGCGGAGGAGAAGTCCTCTTACGGTTCGCGGACCGGTGGACCTAGTGCATCTCGGATCTCTGGGTGCGTGAGGTGGTTTTGTCTGGGTACAAGATAGAGTTCCGTACCCATGGGTTGCAGGAAAGAAATTTGTTAGATTCCTCATCAACACAGACAATGCTGACAGGGGAATCCCTTTTGTCCGGCCATTGTCTTCTCCCAACAGCGGGGTGGGGGAGATCAGGGAAGCTATCACCGCTGGGATAAGACAGTGATTATTGCTAGCAGCTATAGAAGCCGCTAGCTATAATCTCAGGTAAAACCTGGCATGCTGGTTTTACCCAAGTTGATTGAGCAATCAACTTGGAACATTCATCCTGCCCATAGAGGCCGAGCTGAACCAGCCGAGATTCGAACCATATATGACAGGCCCTAGTGCTTGTATTGTCTGTAGAACAGCTTCACTGTTAATAGAAGAACAATGGTGTGTATTAGCATTTAGATTTTCATATTATTATTTTGTTACATTTGAATATATTATGAAAGCCTTTTGTTACATGAAATCAGAATATGACAGTACTTTGTTACATAAGTCTCTGACAGTCAAATGTTTCTGGCTAGTGGCCTCTGTCAGTTTCTTGCAATAATTGAATAAGAACAGTGGATTTTATATAGGATCTGCTATCCTGCTACTTTAAGAAAAAAGAAAGTAAAAGTTTGGGAACAAAGCACATTGCCTTTAGAATGGTCCCTATTTAAATGATGACTAAGCATTAGCCTTTACCGTTTATGTGTTTAGGCTTTAGGATTTACCCACCTTCATGACCAGGCCATTTTTTGCATTACACCACTGCGTTACTTTAGCTGACAATTATGTGGTCGTGCGACACTGTACCCACATAAAATGTATGTCCTTTTTTCCCACAAATAGAGCTTTCTTCTGGTGGTATGTGATCACCTCTTCGGTTTTTATTTTTTTGTACTATAAACAAAAATAGACGAACAATTTTGAAAAAAAACAATTTTTTACTTTGTGCTATAAAACACATCCAATAAAAATATTGAAAAAAAAAACAATTTAAATTTAGGCCATTATGTATTCTGCTACATATTTTGGTAAAAAAAAACACCAATAGGCATATATTGATTGGTATGCGCAAAAGTTATAGCGTCCACTAACTATAGGTTATTTTTATATAAATAGTTTTAATAGTAATGGTAGTAATGGTGGCAATCAGCATCTTATAGCTGGACTGCGATATTGGGTCGAACAAATCGGAAGCTAACTGACACTTTTGATACTTTTTGGGGACCAGTGACACTACAGTGATCAGTGCTAAAAAATATGCACTGTCACTGTACTAACGACACTGGCTGGTAAGGGGTTAACATCAGGGGCAATCAAAGGGTTAAATGTGTACCAAGCCAGTGCTTATGTACTGTGTGGAGGTGCTTTTACTAAGGGAAGGCAAAGATCCGTGTCCCTGCTTTTCAGGAACACAGGATCAATGCCTTCCCTACTGACAGAATGGTGATCTACCTTGTTTACATAGGCAGATTGCCGGCCTGCCTGTGTACTGAATAATTGGCAGGTGCCGGCAGACATAGAGTCCGTGGTAACTGCCATTGGGCTCCCACTGTGTGTGATCACAGTGGGAGCGGGCCGGAGGTGGCACATGCACGCGCCCCAGACCCGGAAGTGTCAGATCATGTACTAGGTATGTGATCTGGCAAAGAGCGGCCGCCCTGCCACAGTATATGTAGGGTGAGTGATCGGCAAGTGGTTAAAAAGTCATGATATTTTAATCATACCACTGGTCAAACAATACTCACAATATGTCCCACCTGCTATCCACCATTTCACAATAAGTCACACCCTCTATTCCACCTCTTACGGTGTGTGGCTGTCAAATAAAATATCTACATAGATACACACATGGCAGGAAGGTAAATAATTTATAGGTACTGTATAAAAACGCTTAAACTAGAAAAATTACAAAGGCATCTGTACTGATTTAAAAATGCTTTCTCATTGTCCTGATCAAATTATTAGGCATCTTAGGGTTAAAGAACAGTGTTTTCAATCCCTCTAAAAAAAGATGATACACTTTTACTATATTCATTGACTATTGCAAACAGAACCATGACCCAGAACCAAAAAAACAGTAATCCCATATTAATATTTTCCCAACCTCCAACATTTCTCAATTTTCTCATACACATATGCAGTGAACCAGAAAAGCCTATGCTGGGTGTATTACTCATCACTGTAGGAGGCAGAATTATTGGCTAAGCATTTATTTCTGTTTTCTTGTGCAGTTCCATAGAAAGTATGAACAAAAGTGCTTCCGTGGCTTACTTAATCTGACAACATATAAGAAATCTGACAGTAGGTTCTAATTATGATAGACAAGCAATATTACAGAGGAGCTTTACAGAAGAACCACTTCAAACTGACATCTGATAACTGGAAAGCGTTTGTGTTTATGGCCTTTGACATAGGTTTCTTTGCTGACTTGTATTCCTGTTTTCCATAATCCCCCTCCTATACTTTACAAAATGATTATATTGTGTATTTTTGGTTATGTAAAAAGATCCAGATATTAATCCCCCAATGTTGTGTCACAGTTTATGTTACTTTATATTTTGATATTAAATATTATTATTGCATTTTGATATTTTGACTTTAAAAAGCTGAATTAATGCATTATTTGTCATTTGCTATTTTTAGTAGTGAGATTATGATCTTCAGCTCTTCAGGCCTCATACACACAGGCGTTTTTTTGACACCACGTTTTTTGGCACTTTTTGCAGCTCTCCATGTTAGTAGAAGGCGTAGAGGGCGTCGGCGTTAGTGAGCTGAAAAGTAGAACCAACAGGCAGCGTGTTCCAAGGCTGCAATGTTTTGGCGTTTTTGACGTCGACGCCGCAAAACGCTCACTAACACTCACTAACGTCGTGCGGCCGTTAACCGTAGTTTTTGACGCCAACGTTTTTTGGCTAAAAAAATAGCAGAGGAATGTTTTTATTTTAAAAAAATGCCTATTGACGCCGACGCTTACTAACGCTCACTAACACTCATTAACGCCGATGCAAAACGCCAATAAAAACGCTGATTTTTCCCTGACGTCGGGCCCGATGTTTTGATTTTTTTTTTGCATACGCCCGTGTGTATGAGGCCTAATTATAGCAACCATGGTAGTTTATTGATTCCAGCTTTTGTTTGCATAACTTTTAGGACTATACATGCTGATAAATAGTTAAGTGTAACTTTTTTTTTTTAGTTATGGATAGGGTGGAGATGGATTAGAACACCTGTCAGGTTTTTATTGCTGTCGGTCCCCAACTTGTTGCATTGCATTTCCTTATCAAACTTGTGATAATACATTTTGCATTTTGAATGAGCTGCCAATTCACCACAACCCAATCAAAAAATGGACTTGACAGTGGTGGCCCATCCATAAGGGGTGGACGGGTGCCGCCCCCATATCCATGCGGGCGGCCCCTAATCTACATGCAGGGCACCAGATGCATGTATTCCAATGAGGGGGTGTTCTTTTTTGAAGCACATGATTAGAGCCACAGGCTCTAATGTGCTTCAAAATTGGGTGGGCTCAGGGAGCAGAGCACTGTGCCCGAAGCCCACCCAGTTGTGTGACACTAGCGAATGAATATTTGCTATTATCACACTCATTCTCCTCCCAGCCAATCAGGAAGCGGGTCCTGAGACCCGCTTCCTGAATGGCTGAAAGTAGAAGCTACGCTGGCCACTGGGAGGAGGAAGGACGCAGGGGAAGCCGGTCGCCCAGAGGTGAACCAACCGAGGGGGGTGTCTGGCTGTGCACTGTTTGCCACCCCCCCAAAAAATACCATCAGCCGCCACAGGGACTAGATGCCTTTTTTAAAACACAGAGCAGTATATCACATGACATGTGTTATGCTACGCTGCAGTGCTGATCCATTGTCTACCACTGTAACAGTGATTGCAATTCCATTAAAAACAAATGCAATACACTGTTTTATGCACTTTGCAGTGCTTTGTGGAAACCAGAAGTAAAATGCACCTTACTGCAATGCATAAATGTCAAAGGACTCTTGTGTACTTCTTAGTATTTTTGCCCCACTCTGTTTAGTGTACAGTTGAATGTATGGAGAACTGAGAATGCATGCCTCCATTTAAATCAATGTCACAGGAAAATAAAGCTGAGTGATTAAAATCCTTTTCAGGTACACAGACAGTGCTATTATCTTTGCTTCAGCTAAAGCCAATGAGAATCACGGTTGTATGTGAGCTGTTTGTGGCCCGAAGGCAAAAGCCCTTAAAGAGGAACTGCAGTCTGCTCACACAATATGTAATTAAAACATATTTGCCATTCTGAAGCTTCTCTCCAACCACTTTACATATTATTTTATATACACTGTGATTCTGTACTTGCCAAATATGCTGCAGAAATGTCCCTCCACTAAGTCCGGCTGGAGCCATTTTAAGGCCTCATACACACAGACGTTTTTTAACACTGCTTTTTAGAGCATTTTTTGAAGCTCTCCATATTATTCAATGGCCCCATAAAAGCAATGACATTTTTGAGCTGTAGATAGCATCAGCACTAGTGAGCTGAAAGCAGAACCCAGGGCCAGTGCGTTCTAAAGCTACAGCATTACAGCATTTTGACGCTGAGCCAGCAAAACGCTCACTAACGCTCACTGACGTGCATTAACGCCGTAGCGACATTAACCAGCGTTTTTAGCGTCTGCATTTTCAGGTTAAAAAATAGCAGAGGAATGTTTTTGTAAACAAAACGCTTATTGACGCCAACGCTCACTAGCGCGCATTAACGCTGATGCAAAACGCCAACGAAATCACATTTTTTACGCCAATTTTTGCCTGACGTCGGTCCTGACATTTTGCTATTACATATTATTGTGTGTATGAGGCCTATCTGTGAGCAGCTGAAGCTGCTGCCTGCTCACTTCCTGAATTTACACAGACACACAGAGGTACACAGACACACATACATACACATATACAAACACATACACACATATTTACAGACAGACAGACACACTCACACCACTTCTTGCCTGTACATTTCTCTTATCTCTGTGGATATGCATGGATCTCTGCAGTCTCCTCCTATTACCCCCCATCCAGCCCCTCAAGCTCTGCAGCTCTCCTTGGCTCTCATGTGACTCATCCCTTTTCAACTCTCCTGCCCCCCACTTCCTTGCTGGCAAACTCTCATGAGAGTGAGAGAGAGAGAGCTGTGCATGATGTCATAAGCCTAGGCTAATTACCAGACAAGAAAGAGGAAGTGTGCTGTATAAGGTATTTATTGGCAGGAAAAAATGTTTTACTATCCAAAATTAAAACAACCAGGATAGAAGATTGAGGCTGAGTTCACACTATTGCAAATTGAATGCGGGCCTCCCCGCATACAATTTGTATGCCAGGAGATTTTGACCGGCTCTCTATGGAGCTGGTTGACACATCTCCGGAGCAGCTCCAGCACAAATTGCACAGGAGTCCTGTGCATCTTCTGGTCCATTTCAGGTCCGAATTCAGCCAAAAACAGGGACGCACCGGACCCCTCCAGTGAACCACTCCATGCAGCAGTGTAAACACAGCCTTAATAGATGGAAAGATGAAAAAAGGACTTGAAGGGCCGCTTTAAGTGGACTTCCCTGTACCTCCTAACCATATCCGACTGGCTATTAGATCTTAATAAGTGTATTTCTTATGAGAGACATGTTTTCTTTCTTACAAAGAAAGGTTTGGTGCAATTTGGTCACCTTGATTAGGTCATATGAGCCTGGTATTGAATTAGGTTTCAGGCCCTTTTAAGTACAGCTGTATTGTTCATTTTATTAAAGCGGGCCCATATGCAACGTTGGCTTTTCGTTGGCCGTTATGCTATTTACTTATTCATTGTTTCAAATGCATTTAGGTATGCTCTGTGTGTTTGTAGGTTTTTCTTTCTTTTTTTTTTTTTTTTGCTGTGTATTTTGTTCATTTGTTTATATTTTTAAAACGTATTCACATAAATAAAATATGATTAAAAAAATCTTTGCTCAAGTCTTTTAGCTACCTTATGCAATAAGCAGGCATTTTATTGAGACTGACAGGGATGTTCAGAGCGCAGCAACACAGTAACCAGTAATTATCAACTTCACTCTGACTTATCTAGACCAACGAAAACTAAAAATTTGGTTGCTTTGTATTCTATGATCATTGCGTATATAACCACATCGTTTTCATAAGGTACTGTATATGTCACCAGTGTGACTTTTTTAAAGGGGACCTTGCATCCATCTTGACCTTCCCCATTTCAAATCACTGTTATGGAGCCCTAATAAAAACACATATCAAACAAATGCTAGAAAATGTACTTACTGTACCCCCGGTTTACCTACATACTTTTCCCCCCGGTTTCTGCCTGTGGTGGCTAGCTGAGTGTGACATCACAACTCCAGCAAGATTTTGGGAATGCTGAGTATCCACAATCTCAAGAGAAGTCACCCCAGCACAGCACACTCATCAACATACTCTCCAATGTAAAAACTAGGGGAAAAGTAAGCATGTCTTATATCTTTTTTTCCACATATTGCTTTTCAGAGCGCTGATAGGGTCTGCAATCCATGTGAATGAGCTCCAATAGATGAACAAGAATAAGTCCCAGAGCATGTGTCATCAAAAGCAAGTCAGCATTGACAACTCCTATGTTTTTTTTCCTGAAACCTTTTCTTTAACCACTTGACCACTGGGTGCATAAACCCCCTTACTAACCAGACCAATTTTCAGCTTTCAGCGCTCTCACATTTTGAATGATTATTACTCAGTCATGCTACACTGTACCCATACAAAATTGTCATCCTTTTTTCACACAAATAGAGCTTTCTTTTGGTGGTATTTAATCACTACTAAGCTTTTTATTTTTTGCACTATAAATGAAAAAAGACTTAAAATTTTGTAAAATATTACATTTTTCTTCATTTCTGTTATAAAATTTAGCAAATTAGCAAATTTTCTTCATAAATCCTTGCCAAATTTTATACTGCTGCATATCTTTGGTAAAAATAACCCAAATCAGTGTATATTATTTGGTCTTTGTGTACGTTATAGAGTCTACATGCTATGGTGGCAATCATTGAAAATTGATCACACCTGATGTACTGACGGCCTATCTAATTTCTTGAGACACTAACAAGCCAGGAAAGTACAAATACCCCCCAGCTGACCCCTTTTTGGAAAGCAGACATTCCAAGGTACTTATTAAGAGGCACGGTTAGTTTTTTGAAGTTGTAATTTTTTCCCAAAATTCTTTGCAAAATTAAGATTTTTTTTCCCACAAAATGGTCATGTTAACAGGTTATTTCTCTCAAATGGCATGTGCGTACCACAAGTTACACAGCAAAATACATTCTGCTATTCCTCATGTGTATGGCGATTCCACATGTGTGAGACTTTTACACAGCCTGGCCACATAGCCTGGCCCAACTTTGAAGTAGCACCTATAGGCGTTCTAGGAGCATAAATTACACATCTCATTTCTCAACCACCTATTACACTTTTGAAGGCCCTGGAGCACCAGTACAATGGAAACACCCACAAAATGACCCCAGATGCCCAGATAAGCACTAACGTGGCACAGTTGAGCACTGTAGTGGCCCTGTAGGGCACAAATGATTACTGTACGGCACAGACGATCACTGTAGGGCACAGATGAGCACTGTAGTGGCACTGATGGGTACTGTAGTGGCACTGATGGGTACTATAGTGGCACAGGTGGCACTGATGGGTACTGTAGTGGCACAGGTGGCACTGCTGGGTACTGTAGTGGCACTGATTCATACTGTAGTGGCACTGATTCATACTGTAGTGGCACTTTAGGACACAGATGTGCACTTTACTGGCACTATAGGGCACTGCTGGTACAGATGGATCCTGGGAATGGCAATCAGACTCACTGTGTCACCGTAGCTCTCTCCTCTCCTCAAACGTTGTATCAGTGTGAGGAGAGAAGAGAGCAGGACCTCTGCATGACCCCAGTTTGTTGACATTGTGATCGCTCCGTCATTGGAGGGAGCGATCACTTGGTAAAGGGCCGCTGTAATTGGCCCTTCACCGCGATCTGTGTTGCGTCGGGTCCCATGAACCCGGTGAGCATGGAGGCTTCCATGCACGTGCCCTAGGGGGTGTGTGAGAAGCGTGATTCCGGGAGGATGTCCATGGACGCTCTCCCAGAATAAGCCGACCGCGCTGTAGATGTCTTTTGACTATAGCGCGGTCGGCAAGTGGTTAAACCATGGTGGGACAGAAAAAACATGATTTTGGTTTTCTCACTTAGTAGCTAAGATGCTCTCGTTATTAGTGGCCATCCCATTTTTAGAAGCCAATATGAAAATATTAATTTATGATACTTAGTAATCTAAACAGCTCTGCTTTAAGAAACTATGTAAACCGTTTTAGACCAGTATTATTATTTAAAATTAAAATGCCATACATTTGAGACTTTGAAATATATTTTTCATTGGGTTCTGAAATAATGAATCCTTTGTTCTTTTTATGGAAAACCTATACTTTTAGGAAAGTGTAGACATACATCCTGTTGAAAGTATAATGTAGGAGTGACATAATAAATCAAAATTGTAGTATGGTTGCATAATTCATGTATTTTTTGTTTCTATGACAACTGTAGTGAAAATAGATTCTAACAATAATTACCAATTTTACTTGTTCCTCATATTGCGTAAAAAATGAAAAAAAATATGTTTTCTACATAGTTCTGCCAACTTTTAAAGAAAATGTTAACTACTATTCAAAAATGTAAGTAGCATTGTGTTATGACATGAAATTGCAAGATTAAAAATACAATGTGCACCAATATATTTCTGAGTGCTAGTTAAATTTTGAATATTTATTCAGTTTTTTTGTAAAAAATTTAGTTTTATTTCAGGAATTTATAGAAAGGGCAAATTAAAGAATTACAGTTGTGAAAAAGAAAGTTCAATAACCTTGAGTAATATTCTGGATTTCTGTTTGAATGGCTCCATAAAGGCAGTCTTATTATAAAACAATGGCTACAATATTTTACATTGCAACAAATTTGTTGAACAAATTACTGACCTTTTGACCATGACATGTCCTTTACTACATGGTTGTCTCTTTTTAGGCTAGCCAATGATGTGCAAAATTTGTTACAGCAATAAAATGAAAAAAAAAAAAAAAAAAAACTGTGGCTTAATAACTCCAACCTGTTGTGTAGATACTGCCTCACTACCGCACAGAAGGATGAAACAAACCTCCAACCCAGGGAGTGAAAAATTGACCCATCGTCTGCTCATTCTACTAACCCCTAGAGATTCATCCCTGCCTCTGACAAGGACCCATGCATAGTATCACATAGGTGATTTAATCTCCTTTTTGCCAGTTCAAAAATAGCTAAATAAAATGGAAAAAAGCTATATAATTAAATAAAATGAGAAGAAAAAAATAAATTTCAATAAGATACAATAATTATTATGCTCAAATTTATATAAAGCCCCTACTCTACTGCCTTCACTAGTTTTCGACTTTCACATAATGGACATTTAGGAATAACTTTGAGGGTATAATGTTAGTATTACACTAAAAAGGTCCCGTAGTAAAGATTTTTAAATTAAGTTACCCTTTCGCAGTTTTGTGGTTTGTTCATTTTTTTTGTTTCACAAATGTGCACAACTTTAAACATGTACAAATTCTGTAGACCATTGTGCTTGTGTTTGTTACTAACAATTTAGTGAACATTTACTAAAAATATTGCTTCGATAAACATGTGTATGTTCTCTTAGTCTTCTGGTTTTTGAAAATGTATGTATTTTGGTGTTGTCTTTTTAACTGTTTAAGTTGGCTCCTGATTACTAAAGGATTACTAGTAGAACATGCTTTAAAAAGAATCCCCTATACAGTGCCTTGCGAAAGTATTCGGCCCCCTTTGAACTTTGTGACCTTTTGCCACATTTCAGGCGTCAAACATAAAGATATAAAACTGTAATTTTTTGTGAAGAATCAACAACAAGTGGGACACAATAATGAAGTGGAACGAAATTTATTGGATATTTCAAACTTTTTTAACAAATAAAAAACTGAAAAATTGGGCGTGCAAAATTATTCAGCCCCCTTAAGTTAATACTTTGTAGCGCCACCTTTTGCTGCAATTACAGCTGTAAGTCGCTTGGGGTATGTCTCTATCAGTTTTGCACATCGAGAGACTGAAATTTTTGCCCATTCCTCCTTGCAAAACAGCTTGAGCTAAGTGAGGTTGGATGGAGAGCGTTTGTGAACAGCAGTTTTCAGTTCTTTCCACAGATTCTCGATTGGATTCAGGTCTGGACTTTGACTTGGCCATTCTAACACCTGGATATGTTTATTTGTGAACCATTCCATTGTAGATTTTGCTTTATGTTT
>BLSH010480204.1:888995-908315 GCA_018402905.1 Glandirana rugosa
GGTCAGATTCGTCCGGTAACCCTTTAAATTTAAGATATTGTTTGTCCGTTCCACGACAATTGTGGTCACAGGATCCAATCGGTGTACCGGTATTAACCTGTCATAGAAACTGGTTCATAACGGTACACTGGTATAATCCAGTTTATTTGTTTAGTGTTGTTTTTAGTGTTTGATTGGTTAAAAGTGAACATTCCACGATTACAATTTGTGTTCATTTTATGTGACATATGTCACTGATAAACAAGTGAATATTTTACGTTTACGATTCGTTTGTTTGATGCGATTACAATGATACATGTCACGGAACGTTTTCATAAACGGGGGGAAACTTGAAACGTTGGAAAACGGTGTAAAGTCCGAAGTTTCACTTCATGATTGTGTCCCACTTGTTGTTGATTCTTCACAAAAAATTACAGTTTTATATCTTTAAGTTTGAAGCCTGAAATGTGGCAAAAGGTTGCAAAGTTCAAAGGGGGGCAAATACTTTTGCAAGGCACTGTACATAGTAACATTAGCGTAGTTTGTTTGCTTAGCATTTGCATTTTATAAGTGAACAAATAGTCACTGTATACAGTGTATTTTACTTGTGTTTAACATTAGCACCTTACAAGTGAAAATTGGTTAGTTTGTGATTTTTGTTGTGATTTGTTTATTTGACCTAATATGGTCACATGGCAATACTTGGTCAAAGATACTGTCCAATTATGGCCATGTGGCTAACCTAGGACACTGGTGTTAACAGCACCTTGCCTGTTTGTTATAGAATTTAAATTTCCCAATGGCCTGCTTAGACTGGTGGCCTACTATCATGTGAGAGTTTCCCATTGGGCGGGACCTGAACTGGGTTCGGTCCGAACCTTAGCTCCTCACTGGGACCAAAAGTGAGGGAGACTCTAAATTTGATTTGGCTTGGTGACAAAAGCAGTTTTCCTGTACTTTGCAGAGACCTCTTCTCACTTCTGTCACGCTTCTCTTTTTGTTTTATGCTGTGTAATCTATTGGGTCACAGGCAGAAATACAAATTTCAATGCCCTCTCCAAAACAAAAAATAAAAAATGGTTTAGATATACTTTTAGGTTTAAAGCAGAAACTCAAAAAATGATTCTACTTTATATTAGTATACTGAGCTTTTAACATGCCATTTTATTTAATATCAGTTGACAGCTCACCATTGTTCTTGAATTCCAAAGGCACCATAGAACATATAAAAATAAAAGTCACAAACTGATTTGGTTGGTTTTTAGGGTCCTTTGCTACAGGTTACCCATTGGGGTGTAGAAAACTTAATTATATCAGAGAGAGTACATCGGTGCAAATTATATTATTTTCCAGACATGCAGCATCTTAGGTAGACTTTCCATTACCTTGTCAATATTGAGTATTATTTCCACAAGATTTTCCTCCAGTGGGCAAACCTCAAACCCTAAACTTTACCTTTGCACAACAAATATAGAGTGTATGCCTAATAACTGTAGTCAAGATATAACCCCCTGCCTAAACTGCGCTCAGTTGTTCAGTTATGCATTAAAAATGAAAGATAGAAGCTGGCTGGTTACCACACATAACTGATCCAGATTTGATAAATCCCCCTCTGTATATTCAGAAGTACTTTAAATTCAATGTTGTTGCTGGCTGACTGGATTCTGTATTTTTCCCAAGGTATTTACAGTATATCTAGAGCTTGTTTGCACATGTGGTGCCCTCTGATCATCCGTGATCAAATTGCTTTAGAGGTTGGTTGACAGGTGGTTGGAAGGCATTATATTGCCTCTTCACCACCTGTTTTAACCCCTTACACTCCACACCAGCACCTCAACCGCATACATTGCACGTGGTTGTGGGGCCCTCCCATTCAGCTAATAGGTCACGTTCAGCAGGGCAGTACTGCCAACCAAATGCAACAGCATATATATATAAGAAAAAACCCTCATAATGGGACTTTAACGGCAATACATTGTATCTAAGCAAATAGAGAGTGTCTTGAGATAGTTTAAAAAGGTTACAGAGTCTTTATTGGTACAAAATATAAAAAAAATTACAGTACATGTTAAAAATGGTTAGGTAGGGTTTTTAGATGCAATGTACTCAAATTGGAATCACCAAAACAAAGAGTGAAGATGATAAACAACAGGGGTAATGTTTCGCTGTGCCCATGTAAACGCTCCTCTGCTGTATGTTTTTACCGCCCCACAACCCACAAGTGTTTACAAGGCCTTACTTAAAGGAAACCACTCCATTTTAAAAATATGCTTTTCAACTTTCAGGATATACAATATGTTCTTCTCAGTGTCTCAGTTAGCCTCCAACACAAGTTCAATTAACTTCTACTTGTTAGTCAACAAATTAAGATCAAATAAAATTTCCTTCATACTATAGGCAAAAAAAGTTTTGTTTTATATATATTCAGAAGATAACATTGTCAGCTGATGGGGTTTTTTTTGGGAGGTGGCAAACAACCACCCCCCAGTCGGTCTGTGGCACCCATGACCCCTGGCACCCCCCCCCGCGAGGATAGATGGATGGACAGAGTAAGCCCAGCACTTACCCCATCTAGGTAGTGGGTGGGTGGGCACCTACTGACAGCGACAGTGTGTCCTACGGGTGGTATGTCCTACTGGCGGCAGCAGCATGTCCTATGGGTGGCATGTCCTACGGATGGTGGCAGCATGTCCTACGGACGGTGGCAGCATGTCCTAGCATGCTCCCCCTCCCTCCTCCTAGGCGTCCAATAGGATCACCTGTCCTTTCAGCCAATCGGGTTACAAGTCTCAGAGCCGCTTCCTGATTGGCCAGAAGGAGGATCAGTGTGGTACATACTAGCATAGCTATAGCATACTAGTTCATTATGAAATACTCACCTTGAAATGAAGATCCAACAGGGCTGCTCGGTCCCCTCTGAGGGAGCGGACATCGTCCCTCGGATCTTGCTTCCAGGTATGCGGCTCCGGCGCTGTGACTGGCCGGAGCCGTGAGACGTCACTCCCAGGTCTGGCCCTATTGCCGGGCCTTTGCCGGGACATACACGGTGCATGCGCTGTAACGCCGCAGATGATTAGAAGGGGAATATCTCCTAAACCGTATAGGTTTAGGAGATATTCATTTTACGTACAGGTAAGCCTTATTATAGTAAACAAATTGGGTAGACAACTGCTTTAAGTAGGAAATTGTGTATTTGTTTATGATGTCAAGCATCCATGGGGAACCCACCATACATTTGTCCTAATTGGTCTAGGAGAGAGGTTGTCCTATTTAAGTACATTCCATTTTTTTTTCCAAAATATTTTATTGAGACAATGTTAAGAAGATACATACATGTCAAGGAAAGGTACCTTACACTTTAGTTTTCGTCTTTACAGAAAAAAGGCATACATGACTACTTAAAGCATAGAAATGTACAACTTAATATTAAACATTATATAACAATTGTTCTTCTTATGAGTCATCATAGATTGACCTTGTTGTTTTAGGTGGTTCAGTATCTTAACGTTTGTTTCTTGTGGTAAAAGAATACCAGAGGGATAGTCCGTTTCCTTGTGGTTTAAGGTGCCTCTACCCAGTCGGCCCCCCCATGGCGCCTCCAGAGCGCCCGACCACCCCAATTTGGGAGAGGAAGCCGGGCGGGGGCGCCAGGGAGGGGCCCGCCGGGGTGTTCCAAGAGACCCCTTTGGGCACTGTTGATAATATTCTTGTTGGGAATAAACATAGTTTATGAGACTATTAGTCTCTAGGGGAGACAGTGTGGCGATAGGCCATGTATTCAATGCGTAAGGTAAGAGATTTTCCCTTCCTGTGTGTGTTTGTTACAGTAATGTGGGGGTCATCTCGTAAATGCTTTTTTAGGTATTTGCTTGTGAAAGGTAGGAAATCTTGTGTCTGTAATCATGGGGTTGTTGTGAGTGTGGAATATTCTGTTGATGCTTTGAAATGTTGCCAACAGGCCCAGATGGTTTGAAATTTGTGTGGGGTGTCGTTCGATTGGTGGATTAAATCTTCCATTTCTTGTATTTTGTTAATTCTTTTGAACCAATCTTTTATGGTAGGGGGGTTGGGAGACTGCCAGAAAGCGGGGAGGGTCATTTTGGCCGCATTGAGCAGGTGAAGCATGAGGGATTTCTTGTAGTGCTTTTGGGGGAGTGATGTGTGATGGAGGAGTAGTTGTGCTGGAGAGAAATCGAGGTTATATGAGGAGATCTGGGATGTTAAACAGTGTACTTCTGTCCAAAAGGGGACGATCTTGGGGCATGACCACGATATATGTAGAAATGATCCCATGTCATTGGAGCAGCGCCAGCATTTTGGAGTGATGGATGGGCTCATTTTATGAAGCCACTGTGGGGTTTTGTACCATTTAGAGAGTATTTTGAACCCATTTTCTTGGGCTGATACATTGATCGAGCCTTTGTGAATGTGTGTGCAGATGTTCTCCCAATCTGCAGGGGTGATCTCTATGTTGAGATCTTTCTCCCATGATTTAATGTAGGTGTTTCGTCTGATATCTGAGTTTGCAAATAAGGTGGCGTATAGCGTCGAAATCAAGTGTCTTTGTGGTTCAGACATTCCATTTTTTATTTAATTTGTTGTTAACAGGGAAACACTTGTAATGCATGGTAGGCTGTGTTTTTTATCAAAGGAAATTGATAATGACCTTGTTAATGAAAACACAACTTTATTTAACAAAAGATAAAGCTTACAAATGCTATTGAACTGTACTGCAAAGATACTGTATGTTATGTGTCTAGTTTTATAATCAAAATTAAATTGTTCAGATTTCAGAGTGATGTTTTTGCCTGCAGTAGATTGCAACATCCATGCACATAAGTCCTATGGTCTAACACCAATGTAAGAAGACAAACACACAATTATAAATGGCAATTTTATGTAGATGCAAGAAATATTTTATCACTGTGTTACATACATAGCTAAAATGTTTGACATTTTTCTCTAATCAAGTAGCACGGCTAACTGTACCCCAGTACCTAAGATCCTATGGTTTGCTGTTGCTGACTTAATCACTGACAATAGTAGGTAAACTCTCAAAGGAGGTCACCAACATTTTGGTAAAGTTAAAGAATTTGTCTGCATATCCTTTAATTTTCCCATACATACACATGAGCTATCTCCTAATTAGAAACAAGCATGTTAGGGGATGCTTCCAGTTTGCCCAGCACCTTCACAATGCCTCTCCAGCCATCTGCCTCAATCTTTTCACTTCTCAAGCACAAACTTAGATCTGTTAACAATATAGAAAAAACACTGCGCTATTTCCAATATATATATATCCTCAATGGGTGCTGTGAGTGTCACAACAATCAGCTGCCGTTTTTTCCATTTGTTTATTTGTTAATTATTTTTTTTCCCTTTTTTGGTTTGTACAAACTTAGATCTGTGCTCCATCTCTGGTAAATTCTCAGCACAGCGCACTAACCTCAAGTTCACACTCTCACTCAAAAATGTATCCACAAAGAGGAACAGGAAGTGAACAGTGGCTTATGGGTAGTGTGAAAGCATTGTAGGTTAAAGAATGCTTTTTCATGATTAGAAAAATGCATTTAAATAAAAAAATGAATCAAAAAGAAAAAAAAAATAATTTCCAGCTGAATGTAGCCACTGGTAAATGCACATAAACACGTGTAAATGAATTTGTACAACAAGACCATCTCCTGTAAAGATTTAAATTCTGGAGAGTGTCAGGGTATTAACAACTGCAACTGCCATACACAAACACCTGTGCGAACAAGGCCATGTCTGTTTTTCTTAAACTTCAACAAGTTGTCCAGCAAAAGTGGCAGCTAGAGAGGAAAACAAATAGTCACTGTAACTGCTTAAAAGGTGTTGGCTGGATTGGAAATCCAGTAAATCATTTAATATCACAGATGCCATCTGTAGAGTTAATGCTCATTATTTATATGAGCCTATAAGAACCAAGGTCTAACAGCTTTCCATGCCAAATGGGAATACTGGGATCATATTCGTAATCTATTGCAGTAATCTTAGATCAGCCTTTCTCAACCTTTTCAACACCAAGGAACCCTTGAGATAGTTCTCCGGTCTTGGGGAACCCCTGCTAAACATTTAAAATCTACAACTCATGATACATTAGTGTGATGGTCAGTAGGAAGAATGCTCCTTACACTTGTGGTCATTGGGAAGAATTACCCCCTTACAGATAGCTAAAAAGATCAATGATGTCATTGGGAATTTATCTGAGAGGTACAATTTGAGCATTGCTCAAGGAACCTCTAGCAACCTCTGGAGGAACCCTAGGGTTCCACAGAACCCTAGTTGATAAACCCTGTCTTAGATGATCACTTGCATCTAGAGTAATGGTGCTTGTTGCTCTTGTTTGTTTGGTTTTTATTTTATTATGAGCAGGACCTCTACTTTGTTGTTCTATCCAATACTGTTTATTTAATGTCAGCCATGTATGCCATGTCATTTTTATTGAAGTTTGCCAAGTTGCTTTTTGTCTGCAGAGATACTATGTTATTATATTATCATTCACATAGTAGATGGGTTTAGCTCTCTATGACGAATGTGATTGCATTAATATAGCTATACATACTTTGTTTTTTTCTTTTAATAAAAACCGCTTGATAGAAAATGTATTGGCTGAAGTTAGGCTATCCATGTGCATTTAGATTTCTCTTGTTTAACAGGTTACTGCAGTTGCTGTTTGGCTGGCAATTTTTTCACCTGACTTCTTTGATTTTTTTTCAGTAAAAGCTTGTTGAGTTGTGTGGGGCTGACAGGGCAACCCATAGCTCTTATTTTGGCCAAACAAAGGAACAGTGAGCATTCAGAACAAATGAGCAGTTTGCACTAAAAAGGTGACCACCCCAACAAATAATAAATAATACACGCTACACTACTTTTTTGATTCATATTTTGGCCAACTCAGCAGGAACTGGCCAACATTCAAGCCATTTTTAATCAGCTTAAGCCTTTAAAGAACTAGGCACTTATATTTTAAATCTACTAGTCAATCTAACACTACTATCTCCATAGGTTTACAATGTTGCTTTTCGATGGTGGCTAAGCTGCACCTCCATAGATACAGTAGAGGAATGAGTTTAACCACCTTAAGATAGGAGTTAAGAAATGGGGTGTAGGTGGGACTTTAAATGAGGCAGTGACTGGTTAGTGTCATATGCCTCCATCCCTGGCGCAATGCAAGAGGGGAAATCTGTAACTTTAAATGAAGCACACGGCTATAAGGTAA
The DNA here is from genome assembly GCA_018402905.1 of Glandirana rugosa. NCBI lineage: Eukaryota > Metazoa > Chordata > Amphibia > Anura > Ranidae > Glandirana > Glandirana rugosa. Next base: position 896,215 of record BLSH010480204.1, read on the forward strand.
TGCAACAAAAATCAATATATAGTATCATGTATTTTGGTACATATACACATGTTGAGTCATATCAAATTACAGTGAATAAATAGTATTGCTCATTAGTAACACATTATACATATATGTACATGCATATCACTGCACCACTGTGGTGTGGGTGGTGGTGGTTGGTAACCTAGACCTCGCAAGTGATATAAAAAGTCCATAATAAATCATGATTGCAAAATCAAGTATGGTCAAGTGGTAGTATTAGTGTAGCATTGAAAAAAAGTCTCTACACATTTCGTGGTTTCTTTCTACTCATCAGGAGCCAATGTAGCGTACATATACTTGTATCTGCAAAAAAGTGCATATGTATATACGTCATTTATATTTAATCACTCATGTAGGAATCACATGTGAGTGATCAGCTCTGGGCACAGGCAGTACACAGGCTCTCAGATGTGATCACTGCATGCACCCAAAGCCAATTACATGCATTAACCCCAGTGGGGACTCCCAGTGATTAGCTGTGGAAGGCAGTCCCATTGAAAGCAATGTGAGGCTGCTGGCTCCTGCAACTAATTGTGGCCACTCACATGTAATTGCTCATGCAGCGATCATATGCGAGTGATTGGCCATGGACGCAGCTGCATGAGAGATTACATGTGAGTGGCCACAATTAGCTGTGGGAGCCAGGAGCCACCCATTGCTTTCAATAAGGCTGTTTCACACATCTATTCACGGGAAGCCCTACTGGGGTTCTTGCATTAAATCGGCATCAGGTACATTCGCACGTGTGAGTGCACCCTAAAAATGATAACTGAAAACTGATGCAGCCAAAACAATTAACCACTTGCCAAATGTGTCATGTAGAAACATGGCCTCCCAGAATCGCGATCCAGCGTGCCCCCTGGGGCGCGCACCCAGGAGTATCCAATCCGTGAGACCCGGCCCATCATGGATCGTGGTAAATGGCCACTCACAGGGGAGGGGTAGAGATCAGAAGCAGCAGTGCTGTGGGCAGGATCTGTAGTGCCCACAGCACTGCTATGTGCCAGTCTGCACCCCCATCCATCCAGCCTCACCCATCCAGCCTCATCCATGCTCACTCATCCAGCCTCATCCATCACCCATGCATCCATGTTCACACATCCAGCCTCATCCATGCTCACCCATGCATCCATGTTCACCCATGCACACCCATGCATCTGTGCTCACCCATGCATCTGTGCTCACCCATCCAGCCACATCCATGTCACCCATGCATCCATATTCACCCATGCATCCGTGTTCACTCATGCATCCATGCTCACCCATCCAACCTTGATTACCCATGCATCCAGGCTCACCCATGCATCCGTGCTCACCCATCCAGCTATGCTCACCCATGCATCCATGTTCACCCATCCAGCCATGCTCACACATGCATCCATGCTCATCCATCCATCTGTGCTCACCCATGCATGCATGCTCACCCATGCATCCATGCTCATCCATGCATCCATGCTCAGCCATGCATCTGTGCTCCACCATCCTTCTGTGCTCACCCATGCATCCATGGTCACCCATCCATGCATGCTCACCCATGCATCCATGGTCACCCATCCATGCATGCTCATCCATGCATCCATACTCACCCATCCACGCATGCCCACCCATGCATCCGTGCTCACCCATGCATCCGTGCTCAGCCATCCATCCATGCTCAGTAATCCCCAACCACAGCTCATCCACCCCATCCATGCTCATTTATGCCTCATTTATGCTCATCCATACCACATCAGTTCTCATCCATGACACATCCATGCCACCACAGTGCCCATCCGTGTCACTACAGCGCCCATCTGTGCCACTACAGTGCCTCACAATAGTGTAATAGGTAGTCAAATTAGATTTTAAATGTATGCCCCAGAACACCTGTTGGTGCTCCCTGCATGTTGGGCCTCTGTATGTGGCCAAGTTGTGTAAAAGGGTCACACATGTGGTATAGCCATACTCGGGACGAGTAGGATAATATATTTTGGGGTGTAATTTTTGCTATGTACATGCTGTGTGTTATAAATATTGTATAAATTGACAACTTTGTGTATCTTCTTTGTCCATCTTCCAAAAACTTGTGGAAAAAATGACATGTTCAAAAGACTCATCATGCCTCATAGAATATACGTTGGGGTGTTTGATTTCCAAAATGGGGCCATTTTTTGGGCGTTTCCATTGTCCTGGTGCTCCAGGGACTTCAAAAGTGCAAGAGGTAGTCAGGAAATGAGATGTGTGATTTATGCTCCTAGAACGCCTGACGGTGCTCCCTGCATGTTGGGCCTCTGTATGTGGCCAGGCTGTGAAAATGTCCCACACATGTGGTATTGCCATACTCAGGAAGAGTAGTAGAATGTGTTTTGGGATGTTATTTGCGCTATGCTGGGTATGAGAAATAACCTGTTAATATGACAATTTTGTGAAAAAAAACTGAAAAAAAAAATCTTCATTTTGCAAAGAATTGTGGGGAAAAAATTACAACTTCAAAAAAACTCACCATGCCTCACCATGGCTCTTACTAAATACTTTGGATGGTCTACTTTCAAAAAAGGGGTCATTTGGGGGGTATTTGTACTTTTCTGTCTTATTAGTGTCAGGTGTGATCAATTTTCAGTCATTGGCACCATAGCTTGTAGACTCTATAACTTTCACAAAGACCAAATAATATCCACTTATTTGAGTTATTTTTACCAAGGATATGTATCAGTATAAATTTTGGCCAACATTTATGAAGAAAAATTACTAATTTGCAACATTTTATAACAAAAACAAAGAAAAATGCATTTTTTACAAAATTTTCGATCTTTTTCCATTTATGACGCAAAAAATAAAAACCTCAATGGTGATTAAATACCACCAAAAAAAAGCTCTATTTGTGTGAAAAAAGGACAAGAATTTCATATTGGTACAGTGTAGTATGACTGAGTAATTGTCATTCAAAATGTGAGAGCACTGAAAGCTGAAAATCGGTCTGGTTAGGAAGGGGGTTTAAGTGCTCAGTGGTCAAATGGTTAAGGACTAATAAAATGCACTGTATTCATTTTATTTTTGGGTTATACTGAACATTTTATCTTTACTGAATAGGTGGATGGGTGTGACATCTGTTCAGTCACATCTGATTCTCTGCAATTCGATGGGCCTGTTCTCTGGGTACTATGTCTGATATGCTTAGGAGCCTTTTACATAGAATTTTCTTTTCAATTTTTTTTACACGGTAGGTTGCCAGGTCCTCAACATATACATATGTACTGTTTGGTTTTGTAAACCATATATTTTCAAAACTGTTTTACTGAAAGCAACTTAAAAAGCTATAGCATTACTGTACTTATACCACAGTATATATGTACACAGGTGTAGTAGAATGCTTTACTTTGAATATACTGTATCTATCTGTCTATCTATCTATCTGAAAAAGAAATAAGTGTCCTTTTTCCACAATGGGCATAATATGATTACGAGAAGAGCCAGACGGGTATGGACCATTGCTTCAATGAAAATAACATATTTGATTCTACACTATAAGTACCCCAAAAACCAGCACAGCTGCTAAACAACTGAACCAACAGACATTGATAAATTGAGTAAAATCAGCTGCCAGAATGGTCGATGCTTGTTATTGTGCAGCCCTTCTCAAAGCTTATCCATTATAAATGATGTGTAACCATCATGCTGCTGATGTCATCTGGCTAGTATGCTGGCCAAAGAAATTGTTTATTAGCCATGCAAATATGGCCAGACATACAGAGGAAAAAAATTCCTCTGGATAAAGCAGTAGCCAAAATAGTTCCATTAAAATTTGTTGGACTCTAGGACATTTCTTGTGTACAATAAAAGCAAAATACGTACCCAACCTATGTGTGTAGCACAAACTATCATGCTATAAAAATTCCTTGAAAAATCACATTGATTCTTCCAAGTATATAAGCTTTTAAAATATTAAATGAAAATTGGAAGACTGCTGCCTGGGAAATATGGAGTAGTTTTACTGTTAGTGCATACATAAACTTACTGAGTAACATCAATATTAATTGCAGAAAGCTTACGTTGAAATGATTTATCCCATTAATATAAGGGATATATTTATAAAACATTTATTGTGACACTCAAAAGTTAACTGAATCCACATAATTTAAAACACATGCACCAGGAATATTTACCTGAAGTGAATGTAATAGGAAAATCGAGTATGCCATGGTACTCATGGAAGTCAAGTACATTTTTTGCAAAAACTAAAAAAAACAATGCATTTTCAGACCTTTAAAATACCCATTTCATCAAGACTAGGAATAAAATAATATGAAATAATATTAATTACATAATAAAATATATGAGAAATACATAGTACATAAAAGTATTCTAATTATCCATATCAAATGAATAACAAGAGGCATATAAAAAAATCATATACTGTATATATATGTACTGTATATATGTAAAATAAATTATAAATTAACTAATAGTATATGGTCTATGTAATACTGAAATTATATTATAGTGATGGAGAGTATTATGGACCAAATATTAGTACAGCATAACCAGATCATTTTACATAAATCTGTCTTACATAACCCAACATATAGTGCCTGTACTTATGTTATAAAGGTATATCAAATATTATAACAAAAGGTTTAAATGTACCAAAATATAAGGCAACAAGATAATGATCCTAACGCATTTAACAGTATGAATGCTACTAATAATAATAGTATAAATAATACTAATAGCAATAATAATAATAATCTAATAATCCAGTAATTAAGAAAATCTCTCAAAAATTGGCAAATCCTAATAATTTATAAAACTTCAGTTATACATAAAATATGAATCATCGTTCATAAAATTATAACTATGAGTGCAATGATATTAAAAACATAATAAAATTAAAAATTATAGTAATAATAATAGGTAGTACCATGATTCACATTTCATAATGTAGACATTCAAATACAATTACAATCGGAGCAAGGAATGGCCCTGTCTCTGTATATTTATTATATGTGCAATATTGAGGAGAAGTTTAAACAATCAAGAGACAAAGTGAGGTGCATTCAGGATTTAGATTACAGATCATAGATCAGGTAGCACTAGAATCGTGTGTACACTGGATTTATAGACAAAGGGGTGGGAATAGTGCTGAAAGTAAAGGGGGGTAGAAGTAGGGATGGGAATGGTGACTAGGGATATGTAACTGACAACTGAACAAGGATGACTATTACTGAATGCAGGGCCAGGATTCAAGTGTGATAGAAGGTTTACTTAATGAGGGGGACACGTAAGGAATGTGATTGACATTGGGAGTACACAAATGAATGAGGGTGGAAGGGAGAAGTAATGATATTGTGTGGATGAATACGGAGGTAGTAGGAGAGTTTTGTGCCCGGTAATTACTTTGACAATACAGGTACCTCCGTCTACCCAGGTTAAAAATTTTAAGAAACCCTATCAAAGGGAGACTTTGTATCCTTTATAACTTAAAGTACATGTGAACCCTTACCTAATAAAACAACCCATTCAGCAAAACATTTGTGTGCGTGTGTGTGCATATATACTACTGTATATACATATATATATCAATCAATACCTTTTTTCTTTATTCCTTTGTATATAAGTGATCACATGGCCTCTGTTCTCAGCTGCATAAAAGAGCTGGGGTGGTGCCTGCAGAGGGGGCGTGTCATTAGGAGGCAAAGAAACAGCAGCACACTGATCTTCCCAGTAAAGAGCTGTGCAGTGAGGTGTGTCAGCACAAGCCTGACTATCGGATTACAGACAGACTGTGCTCCCAAGTAGAATACAAAGAAGAAAACTGACCATGCAGCAATAGATATGCCTCCATGCCATTGTACAGTCAGTTTGAAATAGGGGCACAGGGGGACTGGCAGGCCCACTAGGTATTCCACACAAGGAAGCAATGCAAAGAGAACAGGATACTTGTATAAACAAGTACATGGTACAACAGACGCATATTAGGAATACAAAATGTTTAGGTAACCTATATTTAAATACCCTCAGTTCAGATGGTTTGAATAAAACAATAGAGATCTGGTAATTCAATACAAATCTGCTACGTCTATTTGGCTTCAGTTACTGTTTGCTCTGTCCTGTCTCACTTGTTAGTATTTTTTCCAGGTTTTTCCAGCTTTGGCCCCTCATTTACAGCAACTTAATTAAGTAATTTTATCTCTCTATGCCCACATTCCAATCACATCTGCGTACTTCCACTTTTAGTAACCCCTCACTCTCAAGCTTTCCACAATCCTTCCTTTGTCACACTATACTTCTCATTCCCACATCTGTGCCCAAATAATTCCCGCAGTTAACCTTATAGGGATCTCCAATTTCCCCATTCTTCATTATAGATATGCAGGGGTTAATCATTCAGCCTTTATAGTCATGCAAGGGTCAGTCTTTTCCTTTTGCAATTAATCTCATCCCAATTTTAACTCTCCCCTTGTTAATTTCACTGAATACCTGCTTTGGATGCATTCTGATCAGTGCCATTACAGTCACAAATCTAAAGCTCCTCATTTTGTCCCTTGATTGCATATTCTTCTCCCCAATATTGCACATACCTGTACAATAAATGTACAGTTACATGGTCATTCTTTGCCCCATTCACCTTTTTTCACTATTTTGGTCTGTTTTTCTGTTGTGTGACCCGGTGCCAATACATTTTCTACTTCTAAACACAATGGGGGTAATTCATTTATTACTTTTGTGACAAACCCAACTAGGCCAAAGGGCTTTTGGAGTGGACAGCAAGGTAGTCTCTTGCCTACTGACTATGGGCCCTGGCTGTTGAGGGGGCTCTATTCTTTGGGAGATGTGTGCGTGGGAGACCTTCAAAGAGGTTTTGCTTCAGATTCGGGTCCATGTCTCCTCAAAAACACACAAACTCTGTGAACCTAAGAACTGGATACAGATTTGGGGCCTCTGTGCTCAAACCAGCATTGATTGCTCTAAGCAGAATATTATAATCAACTTCAAACAACCTGATGCTTGTGTCTCTTGCTGTTATGTGTAATCTGCTTATTAAGGTGTCTTTCTCTCATTGCATAATTGAGAGAAAGACACCTTAATAAACAGATTATACATAACAGCAGGAGACACGAGCAATGTTATGCATGTCCAATATTTCTATCTAATTACACCTCTCATTGCAATTTGTATTCACTGTGTTTCCTGCAAGTATATGTTCATTACCACCACCTACCAGTGCCACCTATCAGGGCTCATCAGTGCCAGCTATCAGTGCCAATCACTGCTGCCTATGAGTGCCCATCAGTGCCGCTTATCAGTGCTCATAAGTGCTGCATATCAGTGCCCATCAGTGCTGCTTATGAGTGCCATCTATCAGTGCCTGTCAGTGCTGCTTATCAGTGCCGCCTATCAGTGCCCATCATTGCTGCATATAAGTTACTCATCATCAGTGCCTGTCAGTGCCACCTCATCAGTGCCGCCTCATTAGTGCCAATCAGTACTGCCTCTTCATTGTCCATCAGTGTAGCCTAATCAGTGCCCATCAGTGATGGAAAAATGTACTTATTTATAAAGTTTTGTAATAGAAACAGAGAAAAACAATTTTTTTCAAAATTTTCGGTCTTTTTTTATTTGTAGTGCAAAAAATAAAAACGGCAGAGATGATCAAATGCCACCAAAAGAAAGCTCTATTTGTGGGAACAAAATGATAAAAACTTTGTTTGGGTACAACGTTGCAGGGCTGTGCACTTGTCATTCAAAGAGCAACAGCACTGAAAGCTGAAAATGGGTGTGGTAGGGAAGTGTTCTAAGTGCCCGGTATTGAAGCGGTTTATCACCCGCATTTTCTTAAATATGATTTCATAATTTTAACATGGAAAATACACCATTGACCCAGGTATAATTTTGTGTTGTGTGTATGTATTATTAATTTGTCATGTTTATTTATTAAATACACTTTGTTATCCATCTGATAGTAATGATTAGAATACCTTTTATATACTCTATAGTGCATAAAGATTGATTTCTCATGAAAGGGAACCACAATCCATGAATCTAAATGACTGCGGAACAAGTCAAATTTTGATCCATGTATGGCCTGCTTTGGTAAAACAGTGGTGATATCATTTTTCCTACAATCCTTCTATCACTCTACTACTCTGGGGAACCTTGAGGACTACCCAGGTGACAGATAGAGTATGTGCATTCATGGCTATATCAGTGAAATATACTAGACTGCACACAACATTAGCAGAGAAAATATATGTGCATCTTTAAGCAATTGGCAATATTAATAAGTAAAATAAAGATGTGTTCAGTAATTGCATTTCAGAATGCAAGAAATAGCATCACATAACCTTAAAGAGTTGAACTGTAAGGCTCCATGTACACTAGCCTACACTGGCAGCTCCTAAACTTGAATTTATGAGGTGTTAACAAGAGTTGAGCGAACCCGAACTGTAAAGTTCGGGTTCGTACCGGACTTTAGGGTGTCCGTATCCCGAACCTGAACCTGGACATTTGAGAAAAAGTCCGGGTTCGGGTATTTTTTCTCACCTTTTGAATAGCTGCAGGGCAGCCAATAAATAAGTGTTTTCACTCGTTTGCCCTTAGAAGCCATCACAGCCATGCCAGTGTATCATGTGACCCAGCCTCTATATAAGCTGGAGTCACGTAGTGCTGCATGTCACATCATCTCATACTAGTGTAGGGAGAGGATCCTGCTGCTGCTGTGAGGGACAGATTAGCTTTATAAAATCATCTCATACTAGTGTAGGGAGGGGATGCTGCTGCTGGTGTGAGGGACAGATTAGCTTTAGAAAATCTGTTAAAAACAGCGATTTATTGGTGGGTGGGTGGTAGAGGAGATTTTTGTTTGCTAGAGTACATTTTGTTTGCTGAGCAAAGTGCCTCATATAAAACCTAAGCAATTTTTCTGCTTGTTAGGTGGGTGTTTGCAGCCATTTTTGCAAGTGCAGTGCACTTGCAACTGCTTGTGTGTCAGGGACACTACTTTAATCATGTTCTGTTAGTTCAGTTCGCAACATTTTGGCATATTTAAATACTGCTTTTACATTGCACTTAGACAAATTAAAAACATTTTTTTTTTTGTGCAAAATATTACATTTGCGGCCAGCGGAGCATTTCTTGCACAAAATTAAAAAGTGCGTGCTGGTTTAAAAAAATATATATATTCTAAATATTACATTTGCCGCCAGCTGTGCATTTCTTGCACAAAAATAAAAAGTGCGTCTACATTGTTGGTTTGAAAAAAAAAAAATTCTAAATACTACATTTGCGGCCAGCGGTGCATTTCTTGCACAAAAATAAAAAGTGTGTCTACATTGCTGGTTTAAAAAAAAAGAATAATAATTTATTATTCTTTTTTTATTATTAATAAATAGTGCTACATAGTACATTTGCACCTTGCTGTGCATTTCTTGCACAAAATGAAAAAGTGCGTCTACATTGCTGGTTTAAAAAAAAAGAATAATAATGTATTATTCTTTTTTATTATTAATAAATAGTGCTACATAGTACATTTGCACCTTGCTGTGCATTTCTTGCGCAAGAATAAAAAGTGCGTCTACATTGCTGGTTTAAAAAAAAATATTCTAAATACTACATTTGCTTGCTTAATAAATAGTGCTACATAGTACATTTGCACCTTGATGTGTATTTTTTGCATAAAATGAAAAAGTACGTCTACATTGCTGGTTTAAAAAAAAAGAATAATAATTTATTATTCTTTTTTATTATTATTAATACATAGTGCTACATAGTACATTTGCATCTTGCTGTGCATTTATTGCACAACATTAAAAAGTACGTCTACATTGCTGGTTTAAAAAAAAAAGAATAATAATTTATTATTCTTTTTTTTATTATTAATAAATAGTGCTACATAGTACACTTGCACCTTGCTGTGCATTTCTTGCACAAAATTAAAAAGTGCTTCTACATTGCTGGTTTAAAAAAAAATAATAATAATTTATTATTCTTTTTTTTAATTATTATTAATAAATAGTGCTACATAGTACATTTGCACATTGCTGTGCATTTCTTGCACAAAATTAAAAAGAGTGTCTACATCGCTGGTTTAAAAAAATAAATAAATAAATAGTGCTACATTTGCCCCTTGCTGTGCATTTCTTGCACAAAATTGCACATTGCTGGTTTAAAAAATAATATATATTTGTGCTAAATAGTACATTTGCGTCCAGAATGAGGAGCGTGTCAAATAAAGGAAGTGGTCGTGGTCGTGGTGCTGCTGGTGTTGGTGGTGTTGGTGAAGCTCCTGTTGCAAGGAGAGTACGTGGTCGATCTGTGCCAGCTACACGCACAAGTGAAACACCTTCCTCAGGTGCGAGTAGCTGACAGAACCTTCAACGTCATATGGTAGGCCCGAATGCCGCTCAACGAATGGTGAGGCCAGAACAAGTACAGGCGATAGTAGATTGGGTGGCTGACAATGCCTCCAGTTCCTTCACATTGTCTCCCACCCCGTCCCTTGCTGAAAGCTCAGAGGTGGCACCTGAACCCCATGGCCATCTGTCTTTCACCTCAGCCCCTTGTAAATCAGGCAAGCAGTCTGAGCCCCAAGTCATGCAGCAGTCTCTTATGCTTTTTGATGACTCTGCTGGTGTGCTTTCCGTGGGCCATCCACATAGCCCTGCCTCAGAAGTGGAAGACATTGAGTGCACCGATGCCCAACCAAGTCTGTTTCAGGATGAGGACATGGAAACACCACCGCAGCACGTCTCTGATGATGACGAAACACAGGTGCAAACTGCTGCAGCTTTCTACAGTGTGCACACTGACAAGGAGGGCAGTGGTGAAGAGTGGGTGGAAGATGATGTGGAGGATAATGAGGTCCTAGACCCCACATGGAATGAAGGTCATGCGAGTGACGTGTGCAGTTTGGAGGAAGAGGTGGTGGTCGCACAGAGGCACCAGCACAGCAAAAGAGCAAGCAGGTTGCAAAAGTGGAGCGAGTTTCCTCTAGACAGTACGCCTGCTACTACCCACTGCACCCAGGGACCTAGCACACCAAAGGCAGCTCAAAGGAGTTCCCCGACGTGGCAGTTCTTCGGACAATGTGCTGATGACAAGACACGAGTGGTTTGCACGCTGTGCAATCAGAGCCTGAAGCGAGGCATAAATGTTCTAAACCTGAGCATAACCTGCATGACCAGGCATCTACATGCAAAGCATGAGCTGCAGTGGAATAAGCACCTCAAAATCCAAGAAAGGTCCTGGCCTTTGAAATGCTGTCATTCCATCTGGTGGACACGGACAGTTTTAAAAACCTGATGGTGGTGGCTGTCCCACAGTACGTGGTTCCCAGCCACCACTACTTATCCAGGCAAGCCAGCCCTTCCCTGCACAAACAAGTCGGGGACAAGATCAAATGTGCATTGCGCAACGCCATCTGTGGCAAGGTCCACATAACCACTGATACGTAGACCAGTAAGCATGGGCAGAGATGCTATATCTCGCTAACTGCACACTGGACAAATGTAGTGGCGGGTGGGCCTGAGGCGGATAGCAGTTTGGCGCATGTCCTTCCGCCACTGAGGATTGCAGGGCATTTCTCCTTGCCTCCTGTTGCCTCCTCCTCCTACTCCGCTTCCTCCTCCTCTACCACCTCCTCATCCGGTCAGCGTAACACCTTCACCACCAACTTCAGCACATCCAGGGGGAAACTACAGCAGGCTGTTTTAAAACTGATATGTTTGGGGGATAAACCTCACACTGCGCAGGAGCTGTGGACGGGCATTGAACAACAGACCAATGAGTGGTTGTTGCCACTGAGCCTCTAGCCCGGCTTGGTGGTGTGCAATAATGGGCGAAATCTCGTAGCAGCTCTGGGCCTAACCGGTTTGACGCACATCCCTTGCCTGGCGCATGTGCTGAATTTGGTGGTGCAGAAATTTAAAAAAAAACTACCGGATATGTCAGAGCTGCTGCAGAAAGTGCGGGCCGTCTGTGCGTGCTTTCGGCATTCTCACCCTGCTACTGCTCGCCTGTCTGCGCTGCAGCGGAACTTCGGGCTTCCCGCTCACCGCCTCCTATGCGACGTGCGCACAAGGTGGAACTCCACCTTGCACATG
>BLSH010480204.1:918834-933254 GCA_018402905.1 Glandirana rugosa
AGCCCGCGATGGTAGTTTAAATCCGGCGCCGAAGTAGACTCCGGATCCGGCGCCGGTAGAACGATGTGGGCCGGCGCCGCTAGTCGGGGTCTTGGGTAGTATGTCTGGGGTTTGATGGTGGGCTACCAGGAATAAGGGAGTGTAGGGGGGACCATTCTCTCCTCTCCAGTGGTCTTAGGGTCGAGACTCTGACATAACCAGTCCTGGTTGACTCCGGATCATTGCCGCCGGTAGAATGATGAGGTGTGTGGGGATTCAAACGACGACACCAGGAGTCTTTCAATATAGTTTGGAAGTTGTGCGGAGGGGGGTGGTTCAGATTATGGTGTCACTGAAAACCCGTAGCATTCAAACGGGTAGAGATAGTGAAAGCAGACTTCTAGTGGGGGTTAAGACTATGAGCTTGACCCCAGGTATCTTAGCAAAAAGTCACTGTGGTATTAGACTTGGTGGGGGGAGGCGTGTTGAAGGTTTGATATAACTTTCTGAGGACCACAGCAGCAAACTTAGGGGTGTGTGGAGTAGTAAGATGGCCGCCGTTACTAGGCCTCAGTTGGTCCTGACCAATACAGTCTCAGAGCTGGGATTCTGGTGACCTCTCCTCTCTTACCAGGGGGGATGTGAGGGAATAAGGACCATCGGGTGGTAGTTTGGGGTCTGTATGATGGGTTCTGGGGCTGATCGCCGCGGCCGGGTGTAGCAAGATGGCCGCGGCCTAGGCCTCAGATGAAGCCGCGGCCTAAATTTGATGGTAGCGCCCGAGCGAGTGGAACGCTACACCCCCGCCGGGCTTGTGGGGTCTTCCCAGGTCCCTGGGTGAGCTTCCAAAGGTCTCACAGGTGTGGATGGGCCTGTGGTTGGGCAGGAATTAGCGCAATATGTGGTGGGGGGGGGCCGCGGTCACAGTCCTTCTCTCTGCCGGTATCAGAACAGTCAATTAGGCCCCGGGAGGGTGACTGAGGGTCCGGGATGTCAAACACCCCTCACTCACCATACACTGCTGGCGGGATGGCTGCGGGATGGGTCATCTGGGGTTCGATGCTCACCCTGGATGTTCCTCTTAGCACGCGCCGGATCTATCGCTGTCTTCCTCTTCTGCCTGCCAATCTAGGCCGCCATCTGTGGTGGAGGAGCCCTCCGAGTTGCTGCAAAATTGGGCTGCTTTTGGTGGTAGGAGAGGCTCAGAGCAGCGGGGTGCTGCTTAGATGTCCTGGTGGCTGGTTGTGGATGCCTCCGGCAGATAGGTCAAGCGCCGCTCGCGCGCGTGCTCCGGTGGGCCGAAAATTTAGGCCGGTGCTCTGAGGAGCGGCCCAGGCCGCTTTCCGAAAAAATTGTTCTTTTGCCTCAGACTTGCCCCACCTGATAGCTTAGGATCTTGGCTGCAAGGTGGGGTGGTTTTTGCCGTTGGATGCGGCTTCTGTGGTGAGGATGCCACTGGATTTGTTTTTTCCAGACGGAGCCTCTCTCACTTGCGTCCGTCTTCCTCGCTGGTCAGGCCACGCCCCCCTAGCTGAATGTTTATTGCCCGAGTGTACCGGAGTTTGTACACTACCTAATGTGAGTGCAATTTTTAATTTTTTTTAATAAAAAAAAAAATTTAAACCATAAAGCACTATGTAGCTCTTTTTATCCCATATACTACCGCTGTGATTACTGTGAGTCAGGCGATTTTACTGTATCCAGGTTGCTATGAAGATATTACCCTGAGGGGAATGTGCGACTAGACCCAACTGAGGTCGCACGTTGAGGTGAGCACTTAGAGAGACCGGTGAAGGGGTGTGCTATCACTGTGAAGATTTATGGTGTTTGTCACCAGGAAGTACACTGCTATCAACTGTTTATCAACTGTTTATGCACCAGCACTTTGTTTATATGAGTTAACACATGAATGGACTTTATTATATTTAGTATATATTTTACTGTTTGTGCAATATTTAGGTACTGTAAGTTATTGTGTGATATTAGTGATTATTAATTGCACACGCACTATGCACTTTAGTCACTAGGTGATACAAACAGAGAATACCCCTGGGTCTGGGACTTTGAAGGCACTAATCAAATAGATTTATGTAAAAAAAATCAAAATTTTATTGGTACATAGCAAGACATATACATTAAAATACAGTGGCATGAAAGGGAATAATTACACATGGATCATAGATGGTAACAAATACAATATAGAAAACACCTCAATCCAGATGGTTTTCTGTATTGTATTTGTTACCATCTATGATCCATGTGTGATTATTCCCTTTCACGCCACTGTATTTTAATGTATATGTCTTGCTATGCACCAATAAAATGTTGATATTTTTTACATAACTCTATTGGATTAGTGCTCTCAAAGTCCCAGACCTAGGGGTATTCTCTGCTTGTATTGATATAGAGATGTGGCACTTTTTGTGACTCCCGCCAGTCATTATGTATTGATTTTTAGTCACTAGGTGGCACTGCATTAGTTATTTTGGTGTTCTGTTACTATTTATCCAATATTTAGAAACTGTAAGTTATTGTATGAGATTATTATTGATTATTAATTGCATATGCATATCGGTTTTTGTAATTGCCCCCCCCCTCGCCGCACCAATCCTCCCAAATTTCCGTTGGATTCCTCCTGCTGTGGGTGTTTTCTGTGTGTTTTCAGACAGTTCACCTGAAAAGTATTGTGGAAAACTACAGCAGTGTTGCAGGTTTCTGCATTACTCTGCACCGAAGGTGACAGCTGTGGGAAAAATCTGTGGGGCATATAGAAAGCCATTGTTTTCTGTATGCCCTTGCATAAAAATGCAGCTGTCTGCTACGGTGTGAAAGAGCCCTAACTGACTGATGTCTCACCTGCAAACCAATAACTATGGCTTTTTGGACAAAAGAGTTAATACCAGGCACCTTGTGGTGCACACTTTTGGAAAGTGCTTTTTGTTTAAGATATCCAAAAAAACAGCTGCTGAGATATCAACCAAGGAAGGAGTTCATTGTTTTCAGTGATCTGCAGACTGATAGAGATTATCTGCAACGCCAAACTACTATGTAACACGGTAGAGCAGAAAGCAGAGCCTGCATATGTATTGTGCAAGCATATCTGTCCCAAGAACATTTATAATTATACACGATACATATTGAAAAAAGTTTTTAGAATAGAACTTTACACTGACTAAAATTATCTCCCTAGAGTTTATTGGTTTCTCATGTACAATATATCTAAAAAGACCCCATAAATAATTACATTTCCCTTTTATGCAATGTTCAAACTAGTATTGTTTCCACATCTTACTTACTCATCTTTAATTAAGAACTAGTTATTTTTAAAATATCCCTAAATTCCTATTTCTACATATTGTATAAGCAAATAGTTTTAATGGTAAACTCTAGGTTATTCAGAGTTTTTAAAACTCATATGGTACCTTTCATTGAAATGTATCTGTATTTGTATTACTACAGTGCCGTAGAAATATTTTTTGAACAAAGGTATTTACATGTCTCTAATAAATTGGCAGCTACAGCAAAACATAATAGGCTTACATCCTTTTACAGTTTTTCTTGTACAAACAAGAAGAGATCCCTACTCCCTACCTTTTCTGTATGCACAGCACGAAAGTTTTCCTGTTTTTATATTAGTTTAACATGCTAAACATGTACCCTTAAATATAATGGCTCTAATGGGACTTTTTTCTACATGAATGAAGATGTGTAGGAGATTTTTCCATCAGAATAGACCAGGATTTACCTGTAGCAACAGAGTTATGAAGGCTGCTGAGGTGGTCACCTGCACATACAATACCTCTCACATTGGTGACTACCTAGACACTGAAGACAGAATCTGCTCCAGACCATGTCTTTAGAAATGAGATCTTGGTATGCAATAAAGCAATAAAGAGAAGAGACAAGTTTAAACATACATTTAAATATGCGAGAAATCAAAGTACAAATAATTCAATGCAGAAGTGTGTGGATTTGTGAAAGAAGCAGAATGCAAGCTGGACACTCAAAGGCAATTCATAATCCTCTCACAATAAACATATAAGAAATAGTGCAAAGCAAACAGCAGTCCATTAAAATGCAGATACAATAAAGAGTCCCCTGTGAGACGTGGTGCTATCACTCCAACTCATGCAGGTGAAGATAATGTGGGTCCTGTTACCACCACCACAAGCAGCCTCTCATCTCCTTCATATAACCACAAGGGCCTACAGGCATGTATCACACTCAATAAGTGATGTAGATCTTAATCCTTATGCATAGGTCCTCGTAATGGCTCCAGTAGATAAAATGCTCCCCAGGGGTATGTAAATAAAAAGAAACACTTTCTAGTGCTCTCTGTAAAAACTTGTGACTTTATTAAACATAAACCAGAGTACTCACATATAAAAGCACCTCCACTGGTGCCAGTATGCAATCATCACGTAAGGTTTAAAATGCAGTCTTCCAATAAAATGCTAAGATGGCCGTGCGGGTGACGTCCGGTGTGCTCCTTCCTCAGGTACGCGTTACGTCCTTCTCACACCACTGAAACTGCTGGTCTTCTGCCACATAACAGGAGCACTGACACAGCATCACCGTGGTGTCTGTGATACAGTGATAGAAGATGCAGGAAGATGGGGTGCTGTCAGATCCGGGTACTTGCTCCCGACACCTCTCATTTCATAAGGTGATATGTCCAGATACCTCCCAACTTCCAGAGCTCAGGATATGAGAAGACAAAAACCTTGTAGCATTGTCACCAACAGCCAAGATCAGGCTGGAACAGCTGAGTCTGTGGTCAGTAGAGTTCTCTATGGCCGCGCTGGTCTCCGGGCTCCAGCACCCCATCTTCCTGCGTCTTCTATCGCTGTATCACAGACCCCCACGGTGATGCTGTGTCAGTGCTCCTGTTATGTGGCAGAAGACCAGCAGTTCCAGTGGTGTGAGAAGGATGTAATGCGTACCTGAGGGAGGAGCACACCGGATGTCACCCGCACGGCCATCTTAGCATTTTATTGGAAGACTGCATTTTAAACTTTACGCAATGATTGCATCCTGGCACCAGTGGAGGTGCTTTATGTGAGTACTCTGGTTTATGTTTAATAAAGTCACAAGTTTTTACAGAGGGCACTAGAAAGTGTTTCTTTTTATTTAAATACCCCCGGGGAGCATTTTGTCTACTGGAGCCATTACGAGGACCTATGCATAAGGATTAAGATCTACATCACTTATTGAGTGTGATACATGCCTGTAGGCCCTTGTGGTCATATGAAGGAGGTGAGAGGCTGCTAGTGGTGGTGGTAACAGAAACCACATTATCTTCATCTGCATGAGTTGGAGTGATAGCACCACGTCTCACACCGGAGGACTCTTTATTGGATCTGTATTTAATTGGACTACTGTTTGCACTGCAGTATTTCTTATATATACATTTAAATATGTTTTTTATGCTGTATTCAATGAAAAAACAAAGGTCTTTTTGGTTTGGTTTTTGTTCACTTTATTTTAACCTAGAATAACTGACATATTTGTGTTAATACAGAAATGTAAATCTAGAAAGCAGTCTAAAATTGCATAATTTATCTTGTTTCCTTTTGTAGAGCCAGGCTTCGGCCCACTACAGAGGCACTAAACATGCCAAGAAGCTCAAAGCACTGGAAACCATGAAAATTAAGCAGAAAATTGTTAGTCTCAAGGACAACGCAAAGACTATCTTCACTATCCCTACCAATGCCATCAATGGCAACTCTGAAAAAACAGGTTAGGAAATATTTTTTCTTTTGTTTGTTTTCTTTTGTTTTGTTATGTTTCATTGTCAGTCCAGTGATGTGCTTGTCATGCTAATTAGTTGTGCTGATCTAGATCATGGGGTCTCCAAGCACTTAAGGCCTCATACACACGGACGTTTTTTGACGCCGGCGTTTTCTGGCGTTTTTTGCAGCTCTCCATGTTAGTCAATGGCCCCATAAAAACGTCGGCGTTTCTGAGCTGTAGGTGGCGTCGGCGTTAGTGAGCAGAAAGTAGAACCCATGGCCATCGCGTTCTGAGGCTGTAACATTTTGACGTTTTTTGACGCCGACGCCACAATATGCCAAGAAACGCCACCATATGCCACCTATTATTATACCGGCGTTTTCCGGCGTTTTTTGACGCCGACGTTTTTATGTTGAAAAATAGCAGAGGAATGATTTTGTTTTAAAAAACGTCTATTGACGCCGACGCTCACTAGCGCTCAAAAACGCCAATGCATAACGCCGAAAAACGTCGACTTTTTTTCCTTGACGTCGGGCCCGACGTTTTGTTTATTATTTTATATACGCCCGTGTGTATGAGGCCTAAAAGCTAACTAACAATATGATTATTCACTCAGAAACACAGGTAGATCAATGATTGATCAAATGAAGTAGTAGTGGCGAGTGGCGGGTTGTGAAACCTTAGGAATTGTGAGGGGTTCTGCATGAATGGCTCCTTATGTTTAATAACATCTTCATCTAAGTCACCCATAATAGACAATCTTATTTACTGAACACACACATTTTACATTTCCATGTCCTTATTGAATATTTGGTTGAAACAGATAAGGTTGCATTGTAATTGGTGAGAGCCTCTCCAACCAAACTGAGTTCAACTCTTGCCCTCATTTAAAATGATGACAAAGCTATCTGTTGGAATTGGTTGATGCAAAATGCTATATCAACCCTTGTATGTCAAAATGATATTTCACTGATGTAAGCATTAACAGTGTTTATTTTAACTTTGATGAAGATCACATTTTAGGAGACATTCAAATATGGAGTAGACATGACGAAAAAAAAATTTTTGTTTCCATTCGCTAATCTAGTTATTTTGTTTAGTTAAATTTGGTTGATTCGTTCAATTCATATTTGGAATTCATATTCGGAATTTTTCGAATTTTCTTCGAACTTACCATTTCCTTTTCAATTTGAAACGTTCAAATTGATAAATATTTGAATCGGCCGAAATGAAAATGTTATATTTTTTTCGATTCAAATGCAGCAAAGTGAACAAACAAAAGAAAATCTTCATCAAATGATTACAATGACCCTTTAAATCACCTTTGGCTTAACAAAAACAGCATTATTTCAGAATGGTACTCTAATAGCACACAAAGACTTTGATTAGAGGAATCTGTTTACAGTTCAAATTCAAATGGAATTCGATGTAAAATTCAATTTGAATTTCAATTTGAATTTCAGAAATTCGGTTGAATTTTGTTTCGTTATTCGGAACATTCGGTAAACTTCGTTTATACTGCAATTTGGATATTCACATATATCCAAATCTCAGAATAATGAAAAATTTGTCCGAATATTAATTTGGAATGAAAAGAACCGCACATGTCTAATATGGAGACTTGCCCATGCTCTTGTGTGGATAGCCCAAAAGTATGTATGGTTGTTGTGGCTTGATGCAAGGCTTAAGAACCTCTGATCTAGATCCATTATTGGTAATGCAAAGGTTTCTCTACATTCTTTTAAATTTCTGAAAGTATGCATTGTAATGGTAGGCTCTCTTTAACCAGCTCTCTTTCTGGGATGACGTCATATGACAGTTTATTTCCTGGGCCACAGCGTGAACCCGATATCAGCAAAGAGATGTGGCTGCCCATCAGTGCAGCCTCATCAGTGCACATCAGTGTAGGAGAAAAATTACTTATTTAAAAAGTTTGCTGACAGAAACTTCGAAAAATGTTTGCTCTTTTTTTTTTAGAAAAAATTAAAAAACGCAGTGATGATTAAATACCACCAAAACAAAGCCCTATTTGTGTAAAGAAAATGATAAAAGAATAATTTGGGTACAGTGTTGCATGACCGCACAATTGTTATTTAAAGTGCGACAGCACTGAAAGCTGAAAATTGGCCTAGGAAGGAAGGGGGTGAAAGTGCCCATATTTGAAGTAGTTAAATGCAATGATAATTTTCATTGATAAAGAGAAGCTCTTTTTTCAATCAATGGGTCATCATTAGATGTTGTGCATATATTCAATATCTTAATGCGCCATGTTCATTCTATTTAGCAATTTGTGAAAAATTATGTAACCCTAAAGGAAAAACACTGCCTGGAAAATTTCTTGCAGAGGTTCAGCCACAAATAATGCCTTTAAGAATTAAAGGTAAATGATTACATACACAATTTAACGTACACAAGCTTTATTTGAAAAGTGCTGCATATGTTAAGAAATGTCCATAAAACAACCACATCTGAGCAATCTGCATTTTAAATAGGTGATTGTATATACTGTAATATTTTTACTTTATTGAGGCATAGTTGCATTGGTTTCATATGCAATGTTTTCCACATGTTTTGTATGTACGTATGCACCTAATGTGCACTATACAAAATGTACACAACTGCAAATTATTATTGTTATACGGGATTTATATAGCGCCAACAGTTTGTGCAGTACTTAAATTGTGAAAGTGTTTTTTTTTACATATACTAAATGTCCTAAAATTATTTTAGAGTTTGCTTCAATAGTTAAAATATGCTCAAGGTCCTGAAGTTGATATCCCCCAATTACTCCACTCCACTAAACACATACACAGTTGTTGAAATCCACTTACACAAGCATGACAATATGTGGGAACCTTTCATGATTATTACTCCACCATTTTTTGACAGCATGGTTTATAACTATTGTTAATAAAATATACATATATAGTTTACCCACCTTCATTTGTCTATACGGCGGGCTGGTTGCGCTCTTGTTCTGGGATACCAGATGACAGCGGGTGGGTTGCTTTCTTGTTCTGGGGTGTGCAGTGCGGCGATCGGTGTGCGCTGTGTCACTGGGACAAGGCTGCTGGGATCAGCAGATCTCTCTCCACTTCCTTTTCAGAACGGAAATCTGTTTGTTCAATAGATCAACAGATCCCCGTTCTGGCTCTGCGAGGAGTGATAGCGGGTGGCCGGCAGACATCACGCCCGCCGGCCATGTGCATCGGCTCCAGAGATGTGCAGCGGGCACGCACGCGCCTGCTACAGTCTCATAAACAGCTACGGCGATTTGTGCAATAGAGCCGACCTGCCGCCATCAAACTGACGGCGACTGGTCGGCAGGTGGTTAAAGTGCTTGTTAAGACACTTTATGCACTTTAAACCATTCTCTCTGCACTGTGCTGTGTAACATGCTTTAAAGGAACAGGATCAATACATATTTTTTTTTTTTTTAGGTTAACAAACGCTTTAAGTCTGTTCCTCTCTATTCTTGTCCTAATATCACAGTGAAGATCTCCCCAGTGGTGTCACAGACAGCAATAAAGCCCCAACAGTGTTTTTAAATTATCCTCATTCCACCTAAAACTAAAAGTAAATTGCCTTGGACTTTAACAATAAGATCTTCCAGATATCATAGACTCTTTTTTTATAGGAAATGTGCATATTTTTTTGTAGACTAGCGCTTAAGCATGCTGATAGGTATGATTGAATAATGACAAGATTGGGATTAAGCTCAGTTTGTCAATGGCCAGCACAATGCCCAATAGAAAGAAGCTCCGGAGATGGTTGATTTAATTCATTTTATGGTTTCCTTTAATTTCATTGGAAGGCTTGTTTGCAAATAGGATCATATACCTTTTGGCCCAAAAATGTTAAAATACGTAGCGCGTGTCAAATATGTCGACTTTTAAATTGTATATAATATAATACACCCTTTTATGATGACATAGGAAGGCACGTCATTAAGTATACGATACAGAGGGGGCGTGGCTTGGACGCTGAAGGCTAAGGATGCATCACTGCAGAGCTCCGGGTTCCAGGACAAAATCCTCGGGCATCCTCACACATCAGACACTGGTGAGTGGCTATATTCACCCAGGGAGTGTCCCCCACACAATCCCCTTCAAAAAAGTGCAATTTTGGAGAGCTTCGGCGCGGAGCTCCGCGCCGTCCAAAAATCGAGGCCGCGGCTTCTCCCGCGACTAGGCCGCAACGCTGCTAGCGGCTGCGGAGACCCCTAAATCACAATTCGGGTCCACTACACCAGCCAAGGGGACACATACACCCTCTCCTTACGCCTGAAGCCCGCGAACTACACGAAATATTCTGCCCTTAAGGCATACAAAACGTTGCCATAGGCTAGGCCACCAGCTAGGCCTCATCGCAAGTACAGCCTGATGATACCTTAAATGGGATAAACACCCAGAGAGAGACCAGCGACGACCAGCGTATATACGGTCACATTATCTGCATTGAACATAAGACACATTACAAATCTATCATCATGTCCAGAAAGCGACAGGGTGACTGTAAACCAAAAAAACTTACAGCCTACTTCCATTGGCCAGAACACCGCAGAGAAGGTACTGAAAGACCAGAAAGGCTATCCCACTCCAATCACTACTCTGACCTACCTGACGCAGATGGTGAAGGAACAGACAGTCTCTCCCAACTCACAGATCTCCCCCCGAGCCCACCATGTTCAAGTCCAGCCAAGGCAAGGATGAGACTTGACTCTGAGGACCCTCCACAAGGGGAAAGTACTGCCTCTCCCCATCAACACCAACCAAGGGCATACACCTCCCCCATTGAGGAATTCCCTACCTCAAATCAACCCGTGCTGGACACACAGATGAAGGATATGCTCCTAACACTGCACCGCTCCATGCACGAAGAATTCATTAGCATTACCCGCAAATTCTCTAAAGAAATAACCATAATGGGAGACAGGGTTGACCAAGTGGAAACAGCAATCACTGACATAGCTACCACTGTAAACGACCTCATAGACGCACAAGAGGAGGGAGAAGAAGACAGACAGTGGATCAAGGCCAAACTAGCAGACCTCGAGGACCGCTCGAGAAGAAACAACGTTAAATTAAGGGGGGTCCCAGAGAGCGTTCTCCAGCAAGACCTAACCAAATATGCAGAGGGCCTCTTCAAAACCCTAGTGCCTGATCTGACACCACTTCGGTTAAACATAGACCGCATACATAGACTGCCTAAGCCGACCTTCCTACCCAAAGAAACCCCAAGGGATGTCCTCATGCGGGTACACTTCTATAACACAAAGGAAGCAGTGCTACAAAAAGCCCGAGCACTTGGAAAACTCCCAGACCCCTATGGGAATATTCAAATCTTTGCCGATTTGTCTAAATACACTCTAGACAAAAGAAGAGAATTAAACACCATCACCAAAACCCTAAGAAACAACAATATCCAGTAAAAATGGAAGCACCCTACCAAAATATCCATTGATTACAAGGGGGAAGCCCACCTAATATCCTCAATGGAAAAAGGCCTAGCTCTCCTTAAAACATGGGGAATCATTCCAATTGCAACTTCACCACCGGATCTGGGCACCAAACCCAAACGTGTCCCGCCGCAATGGAACAACGTCCCAACAAGGAGCAAGCCTTGGAACAAAAACTGACAGTACAACGATAACAATGTGAACCGTGCCCATAATTTCTCTCTGGGTGACAATCAAGACAATAATGTCCTCACTCAGCGAACTCTTTACCCCCCATGGAAAGCTAGCTACCAGAAAGTTGACGCTAGCTATACATATCTTGTTTTTTTTCTTCTCTCGCTATTCTGTTTTACCAATCTTTGTCTCAAGCCAGTTACCACAGGAACATGACACCAAGGAAGAACGCAACAACCTCTTGAATGCGCCACATCCCACGAATAACCACGCTCCACGATACCGGCATGAAAAGATCCATGACCAGGCTCCATCCCGAAAAGAAAGAACACACCAACTAACTGTGAGTTACAACCCTACCGACCCACACCAATTCCCACATGGCTCTAAAAATTCTTTCTATTAACACAAAGGGCCTAAACCACCCAGCCAAACGCAACTCTCTATGGAAGACAGCCACCCAAGCTAAGTGTGACATCCTATGTATCCAAGAAACTCACCTGATCGAAAGAGACATTCATCATTGCCATAATAAGAACTTCCCACACATATATTGGGCATCCAACCAGATCTCCAAAAGGAAAGGAGTGATAATAGCTATACACAGAAAGATACCCTTCACCCTCTTGGACACAACAAAAGACCCCAAAGGCAGATTCCTCATCCTGACATGTAAACTGAACTCATTTATATGTACACTAGTGTGCATCTACGCACCTAACACGCGCCAAATCAAGTTTCTGAATGCTGTGATGAAAAAAATCAAAGCAGTCAGAAAAGGCGCATTGATCATGTGTGGGGATTTCAACCTGGCACCTGACAAAAGTATAGACACAACCAGACCCTCTACCAGATTGTCGTCCCGCCTACCTAACTTTATGAGGGAGCACGAATTGCATGACGTATGGAGATGCCTACATACCACGGAACGAGAATATACATTTCACTCAATACCACACAATTCTTATTCGAGGATTGACCTCTTCTTGGTTGACAAATGGTCCCTACAAAAAATACAAGCAGCCGACATAGGCACAATAACGTGGTCCGACCATGCGCCAATCAGTATAACACTCGCAAGCAATGCTCACCACAAACCATCCAAGTTATGGAGAGCAAATTCATACGTCATGCAAACCCCCCCATACTCTCATTTCATTCAAGATAAAATAAACGAGTTTTTTACTGTTAATGTTGGATCGGTATCCTCCCCGACCTCTCTGTGGCTAGCACATAAAGCGACAGTCAGGGGGATACTGATTCAACAAACTGCAAGGGCCAATAGGAGGAGGATGCAGCGCATAGAAGAAATAACGAGGGAAATCTCAAGACTAGAAGATATTAACATTTCCAAAGCATCTAAAGAATCCCAACAAAATATACTAGCTAAACGCCAGGAACTAAGAACTATCCTACTAGAAATTCATGAAAAAGCATACCGTAAATTGAAGGCCAAAAATTATTCTACATCGAATAAAGCGGGGAAGGAAATGGCCAACCGATTGAAGGGGCAGAGAATCAAAAGCCACATCCCGTACCTACACCATCCTCTCACAAGACAAAAAGTTACAAATCCACAGGACATAGCAAATGCATTTAGTGCATACTACCACTCCTTATATAATCTTAAAGACGATTCAGAAACCCCCCAACCTTTACTGGAAGACATTAAACATTTCCTAGCCAAATTAGATCTCCCGACCCTAAGCGAGGAGCAACTACAAATTCTAAACTCCCCTTTCACTGCACATGAAATTGAGCAGGTGATACAAAAACTTCCCCCAAACAAAGCACCAGGCCCGGATGGGTTTCCGGGAGAATACTATAAGCAATACCTTAGTACATTGAGCCCTCACATGAGCAATTTATTCAATGAAGCTGCCTCCTCCTCCTCCATGCCTTCTGAAATGCTTGAAGCGACAATTATCGCACTACCCAAACCGGGCAAACCCCCCGATGCTCCACAAAACTTCCGCCCCATATCCTTGTTAAATGCAGATCTAAAAATATATGCCAAAACCATAGCAATGAGAATAGCACAAATGTTACCCACCTTGATTAATGCTGACCAAACAGGCTTCGTAAAGGGCAGACAAACATCAGACGCCACCAGAAGGATGCTTAACCTAATTCATACAGCCAGATGTAGCGGAACGCCTTCTCTGCTTCTGACACTAGATGCAGAGAAGGCGTTCGATAGAGTACATTGGGGGTACATGAAAGAGGTCCTCTCAAAATTTGGTTTCCGAGACACTATCTTATCCGCAATACTAGCCTTGTACAAGGACCCCTCAGCAAGAGTATATGTAAGTGAAATGATGTCTTGTCCCTTCCCGATAACAAATGGTACTCGCCAAGGATGCCCCTTATCCCCACTAATCTTTAATTTAATAATAGAACCCCTAGCAGAGCACATAAGAAACTCAAAACAAATTACAGGAATTCAAACAGGTCCCTATAACCACAAAATTAGTTTATTCGCCGACGACATCATCCTGACATTAACTGACCCACAGTCATCCCTTTCGGCAGCTAGCAAAGCACTGCAAGTATTCGGCACTCTATCCTACTACAAAATTAACCCATCAAAATCCCATCTACTAGACATAGGTCTAGACGCAACATCCAGAAATCTAATCTCCCTACACTTCCCCTTCCAATGGGCGGATCGGGGCATTGAATACCTAGGCACAACTCTTACAAGCAACCCATCAAATCTTTTCAGGGCGAACTATATACCCTTTAAAGAAAAATTCCTCCAAGCACTCAGGGAACTCAGTAGACACAAACTGACATGGCTAGGTAGATTAGCAGGGTTCAAGATGATGGTCCTCCCTCAACTTCTATACCTATTCCGTACCCTACCCATCTCAATACCGATAAAATATATCTCATCGCTCCAAACGGCCCTCCAAAGATATTTATGGGCGGACAAAAAACCCAGAATAGCCAACCGCTGGTTATACAAACACAGAACAGCAGGAGGCTCAGGCGTAACAAGCATAGCAGACTATTATTGTGCGAATATTCTAAATCAAGCAAAGGAATGGTTTCTCCCCAAACCCACTACGAGGTG
>BLSH010480204.1:934364-953130 GCA_018402905.1 Glandirana rugosa
ATAACCTGATAAATCTACATAATAATAGTCACTCGGTCAGACGAATAAGACTTTACTTACATGTGTGTGGTATGTGTGACCTTCCGAACCATGTTTCGCGATACCATCACCAATACTTAATTTGATTGTCTTCATTCTTAAACAATCACAATTAATACTTGATAGACTCTATAGTAATCCTATATTAACGACGTACTGAAACGTTGACGACACTTCGAATTTTTTTTTTTGTAAAGACGACATAATTGTTACTACAAGTATCAAGTTAGAGAAGAGAATTTTGTTGTAAATTTCGAGACCAAGATTTATTTATTTCATTTATAAAGACATAGCATATGAAAAAAAAAAAAAAAAAAACTCAAAATTTTTCAAAAAATAACTTCATAAATCTCATCTAAAAACTTTTTAAAACTCAAAAAAAAAAAAAAAAAAAGTATACGATACAGAAATATTTACTTTATTTATTTAGAACCAGAGCTTTAAATGTTGTTTTAAGAGAAGAGATTGAACTATGAACATCATTGTTAATACAGCAGAAATGTTTTTTTTTTTAAGCTTCACAGCAGTTGCAAAGTCATGCAGCAATTATATCCTAATGATATCTCAGATAGTTCATAATTAACACTAACAAATTCTTACTTCTGTTAGTTTAATTCATAACCACTACCATAGCGCTTTGTACCAAGCCTTCCAGTGTGTATGGTGTGTGTACATTCATTTCAGAATAAGCAGACTGGCTCACTGATAATAATACATCTAAATAGTCCAATATATCAGAGTAGCAAGATGTTACAGTGACATTCAATGTGCTGTCTGATGAAGAGACCTCTGTAGTCCTGAAAGTTTATGTACAAGAATACTCTATAAAACTGATAGACTGAAATGATTTGTGTCTAAGTTCAAAACCATCTTGTATGTCTAAATGTTTATGATTGTTAATGTGATAGTTCTTGAAATTACATTGTTTCTGGAGACTAAAATGTAATCAAATTTAAATAAGATTAAAACACTATTAAATATGATTTTATTTTGATAATAAAACAAACCTTTCACAAACCTGGAAAATTCAAGATGAGCATATGATGTAAATGCATAGGTAATTTACATTTAATGAAAACCAATGGTCAGAATGATCATTACAACCAGAGCTTTACCCTCTGCTGCCTAAGCATTCTTATTGGTCAATGACTTTAACATGAAAATTATAAGAACTTCAACTTTTTTCAGGACGTAAGTTTCAAGGCTGTCATTTTGATCTATTTCTTACTACTTGGTGATCCACTGACCTGGAACAAGCATGAACATATCAAATGACAAGACCTTTGATATGCTCACACAAGCAATGGTTTATTAGGCACTAAGTAATAAACAAGAATAACGATGACCGCCCTAAATAACACATCTTCAAAAATGTCAGTAATGGTAGCTTTTGTATCTATGTGCAGGCAGAGTTCCATAGGGTTTCTCCCAGTTATTAAAAAAGCAATCATTTTTATTTCACTGAGTGCCAAATTCACCCCAATAGTGCCCAAGAACCTGTTTCTCTAAGCTGTCACTATACCTCTTTACCACATTTCGTATTATGGACACTATTGTATTCCACTTATGCTCACCTTTAACATACTTCCCGCTGCACTTTTCACCTGTCGAAGTCCATGGAAACTCTTAGCAATTCCAGGTATATAGAAGAATTTGACCCTCTCCTCTTCTTCACAGCATACAGTGCTAGTTGCCAATTGCCAGAACTCACCGTCATATAGAGGAGGAGAGAGGATCACATGCTTCTCCATGTGAAGGTCATTAAAGAGACTGTGTCACCTTACCTTTTGCAAGGCAAAGCGATGGTTTCTCTGCCAAAGCTAAAATCAATGTTCCAATTACACAATATATAGTAGGACTCTCCTGGCGCCCGATAAAGGTCTACAGTGCTGATTTTTTTAAAAAATGTATAATTTTTAGTGTTATATAACATTTTTTACTAATGCATCAATGAACAAATAAAATCATGACGGGCCTAGCATAGTTACAAAAAGATAAATTCAGGTCACAGTCCTCAATATTTTCATATTCAATATATGACTATTGCAATGTACAGTATCTCACAAAAAAGTGAGTACACCCCTGACATTTTTGTAAATATTTTATTATATCTTTTCATGTGACAACACTGAAGAAATTACACTTTGCTACAATGTAAAGTAGTGAGTTTACAGCTTGTATAACAGTGCAAATTGGCTGTCCCCTCAAAATAAATCAACAAACAGCCATTAATGTCTAAATCGCTGGCAACAAAAGTGAGTACACCCCTAAGTGAAAATGTCCAAATTGGGCCCAATTAGCCATTTTCCCTCCCCAGTGTCATGTGACTTGTTAGTGTTACAAGGTCTCAGGTGTGAATGGGGAGCAGGTGTGTTAAATTTGGTGTTATCACTCTCATTCTCTCTTACTGGTCACTGGAAGTTCAACATGGTACCTCATGGCAAAGAACTCTCGGAGGATCTGAAAAAAAGAATTGTTGCTCTACATAAGGATGGCCCAGGCTATAAGAAGATTGCCTATTCCCTGAAACCAAGCTGCAGCACGGTGGCCAAGACCATACATCGGTTAATGTTCGACCAAAGAGGTTGAGTGCACGTGCTCAGCCTCATATCCAGAGGTTGTCTTTGGGAAATAGACCTATGAGTGCTACCAGGATTGCTGCAGAGGTTGAAGGGGTGGGGAGTCAGCCTGTCAGTGCTTAGATCATACGCCCCACACTGCATCAAATTGGTCTGCATGGCTGTCATGCCAGAAGGAAGCCTCTTCTAAAGACGATGCACAAGAAAACCCTAAAAGAGTTTGCTGAAGACAAGCAGACTAAGGATATGAATTACTGGAGCCATGTCCTGTGGTCTGATGAAACCAAGTTAAACTTATTTCGTTCAGATGGTGTTAAGCGTGTGTGGTGGCAACCAGGTGAGGAGTACAAAGACAAGTGCGTCTTGCCTACAGTCAAGCATGGTGGTGGGAGTGTCATGGTCTGGGGCTGCATGAGAGCTGGGGAGCTACAGTTCATTGAGGGAACCATGAATGCCAAGATGTACTGTGACATACTGAAGCAGAGCATGATCCCCTCCCTTCGGAGACTGGGCCGCAGGGCAGTATTCCAACCTGATAATGACCTAAAACACACCTCCAAGACGACCACTGCCTTGCTAAAGGAGCTGAGGGTAAAGGTGATGGACTAGCCAAGCATGTCTCCAGCCCTAAACCCTATTGAGCATCTGTGGGGCATCCTCAAACAGAAAGTGGAGGAGCATAAGGTCTCTAACATCCACCAGCTCCGTGAAGTCATCATGGAGGAGTGGAAGAGGACTCCAGTAGCAACCTGGGAAGCTCTGGTGAACTCCATGCCCAAGAGGGTAAAGGCAGTGCTGGAAAATAATGGTGGCCACACAAAAAATTTACATATTGGGCCCAATTTGGACATTTTCACTTAGGGGTGTACTCACTTTTCTTGCCAGCGGTTTAGGCATTAATGGCTGTGTGCTGAGTTATGTTGCGGGGACAGAAAATTTACACTGTTATACAAGCTCACTACTTTACTTTTATACACTCACTACTTTACATTGGAGAAAAGTGTCATTTCTTCAGTGTTGTCACATTAAAAGTTATAATAAAATATTTACATAAATGTGAGGGGTGTACTCACTTTTGTGAGATACTGTGAGTCATAGTAGGACCTCAGGAGAATATAGATGAAGGCTAAACTATATATTAGTGACAACCATATACATTGGTCGTGTGTTGCCATATATTAAATTAAAGGTTAAATTATAAGTTCATCTTTTTATTCTAAAGTCCAGCTCCCGTATGTACCAATATAGCATTCATGTACTTTTTTTGCAAAAATATCAAAGTTTTCCATTACGTCTACAGGCACTTACTTCACTTGTCCTCATCCATGTTTCAAAACGTATCCATTGCTTCTGCCTTACTTCCTGGCCAGACTATAGGTTATGACACAGGAATGAGTTGACCAGCTGACTCATTAGCATACACTCTGCATCATCCACCCTCCTACCCACCCACCCATTCCTAGCTGCACGTTTTTTAAATGAAATACAATCAATCAGTGATCACCCTTCTCACTAAATACACAATATACAATCAGCTTGCATCGTGTATGGCCATCTTTATACAAGTACATAGGAGAGAGTGGACAGTACTCTGCATAGCAGGAACTCGCATTCCCACATGCATTTTTTTTGCGAGGGGGGATGTGTTTTGGAGCATTTTCGCTCATCACGCATAAGGCAGCCCATCCACATGAATGGGCTGCCCTACACACAGTAATCACCCCAAAGAAGCTTCAGAACATTTTTTAGAGCGGAGCTTGGTTTTTTACTGCAATTTTTGGTGCAGCACATTTCTGAAATGCAATCAAATGCACAGATAGAGCCTCATTGTTCTTGTGTTATTGCACCAATTTCACTTTCAGGCCCCATTCACATCTAGCATAGTGGGAGCAACTGTTTTGTGTCTTGTTTTTCCTTTAAAACGCATAGGGCAGCCTGTTGATTTCAATGGCCTGCACTACATATGGACTATGGGACATTTTGGCATTTTGTGGGCTGCATGTTTTTTACTGTGCATTTTGCAGCATTTTCCACTCATTTTTTCACATGTCAAAAAGTGTGTTTGCGTCTGTGATTGGTGTGCCATTAACAATTAATGGCACTGAAAGCGCAACTAGTAATTTTAGGTGTATACACTATACAATCTGGTTGTACAATCTCCTTTAGATCTGCCACCATTTATGTAGTGCATACATACTCTGGATACAGAATGATTGGCTAGATAGGTGTTTCCTCCTATTATATAAATTTGGTAAATCTAAAGAAGATTGTACAATCAGATTGTATAGTGTATGGTCACCTTTATACACCTGAAATTACCTAGTTGCTCTTTCAGTGCCATGTGAAAAAACAAGAGTCATCAGCTGTCAATGGGCTTCCCCGCTGACAGCTAAATAATTAAAAAAAACTTTGCTGACAATAAAAAAAACAAAAAAACGGCATGGCCCCCCCCCCAGAATCCATACCAGACCCTTATCCAATCATGCAGCCTGGCAGGCCAGGAAAGGGGATGGCAAGTGAGCGGCCCCCCTCCTTAACCATATCAGGCCACATGCCCTCAACATGGGGGGATGGGTACTTTGGAACAGGGGGGGGCTCTGCAGAGCTGGTAAGGCTTTTTGGGGGGACCCCACACCATTTTTTTAATGGTATTGTATTGTCAGCAATTTAAATGTCATTGCATTCATTTTTTTTATTTAGAAATGTACCTTTTGCTTCAGCATGTTCTATACATGCTACAGATGCTTCACTTTACAAACAGACTAAGGGGATCCCCCGGCACTATATTTAAAGGAATTTTTCATTGTTGCGTGTAAAGCATCATTAAAATCACTGCTCCTGTAAGAATGATCTTTTTTTAAAAAACAGTTTGCATTGATACATGTCCCCCAGGGCAGTACCTGGATCCCCATACCCTTTTAATGGCCAATTACTTGCATATAAGCCTTCAAAATGGGGACTTGATTTTTCAAGTTCTGGTCCTATAGACTTTAATAGAGTTCGCCATTCATGTCAGAACTTTTTCTCTGTTGGGAGTTCTGGTGCGAACCAAACAGGGGGGGTGTTCAGGCCATCTCTACTCAGAAGCCACAGTTTGCTGTAAAAAGCAAAATTTCCCCTTGATGCAAACTAAAAAAAGATTATATTACAGAACTGGTGATTTTTTTTTAATTATTACTTTCTGAAAGCTTTCCAGAATTCACAAATACAAATAAAACCTTCTGCCGCTGCTTCTTGAATTATGTCTGCTTAATGTATTCCTTTTCCAAATGAACAGATTACATAAGACTTTGCAAATACTATAACCCATTAAGCAAACAGTAACTATCTATAATTATTAACAGATGTTATTCTTGGTTCTTCCTAGCATGAAGACTCACATGCCCTGCTCTCCTAAAGCAAATACTGGCATTTCTAATGCCAGTGTTCACAGTTCTTCAATATTAGCTTGCTGTAGAACATATTTCAAATTGTTCCAGTCTTTTACATCCAGGAGCATTATTCCTCCCTACAAGGACAATGACTAAAGAATATTCAAATTAATAGACTGTAGGGAACAATTTACAGTAGCATAGACTTTTCCGACTATATTACTTGAATAGTAATTTTCTTTTACTGTTGTAACCCCACTGTTAACAAATTATTTTCCCATCGTACTTCTCAAATTATAAACCTTAAAACCTTAAAATAGCAACTACTAATCACTAATCCACCACTTTAAGTATAGACATATCTTATGTTATGCTCTGTTATATTTTGTTTTGAATTTTTATACTGTATATGTAGGCATTGGCCATTCCAAATTTGAGTTTTTGATCTATAGTCTGAATAAAAATTTAACAAATCATTTACTGTCAATTAAAATAATATTGTTCTGCTCTTTGCCCATAATTTAGTTCTAATGCATACAATACAATTTGTGAAGCAGCAAGTACATGTATGGAAATTTAATAAAGAAAAAACACAAGAGAGTGGCGCACCGACCTAGTGCAATACCGTTACAAGGTTTATTAAAAACAAAGAAATAAAATATACTCACAAACGGAGCAATATAGAAGGCATCATTACACTAAGTGGAAAAGATTCCTCCAAGGAATTAATCACTCTCCACCTCAGCAGGGGGGCCGGACGGCATCTGTATGACCAGGCTGACGAGTTTCCAGGGCGAACCCTCTTCCTCAGAGCCTAATAGCCATGAGGCATGTCCCTCTTAAATACATGTACAGAAATGCATGCAGGTGGGCAAGGTCACCGGTAGGTGACCCGCCCACCGGGGGGGGCGGCAATGTAGCCCAATCGGATACCATTACCACCCACCCCTCCATCTACATATACTTTACACGAACAGATAAACAAACTAAATAGATGATTCATTCAATCAATGCATGAGCGTAGATATACATCTATGGCTATCACATATAAATAAATATGTTAAAAACATATATATATATATATATATATATATATATATATACATACACACACATGTAAAATACACATAAACACAGTGTAAAAAACACATACCCACATCTGTAAGTGTCAATGCCCTTATACAGATACACATAAAAATACACATAAAAAACACATAAAAACTAACACCCACATAGCCCCCATACTTATAGGGTATCATGCAGCAACGTAGTGTGCTATAGTGCTGACAGCCACTAGTCAGTTATATATATATATTGTTACCTTGCGGTGGATGATGGTAACCAGTGTACTCACAGGGGCCATACATCTTGAGGAGGATCATCTATACATGTGCTGATGAATCTGCAGGAGAGCCTCGCACACACCTGGTGGATGGCTGTTCTCCCATATCCAGATACAGACCAACGGTTAAAGGTGGGATTGTTTTCCAACTGAGAGCAGCATCTCAGCTGGTAATACTCTGGTAATTTAATAAATCACTGAGGGATGAAGACAAGACTAGTAATAGAAGAGCGATAACTTATTTTTTATTCACATTCCCAGTTGCAGAGAAAAAGGCAAATCAGTGGTCAATAAATTGTAACTGGTAATCCCATTAAACATTTCTTGGACAAGAACGCCTACCTTTTTGTACATAGTGTGTACCTTATTATATAAACAGTTCCTTTAAATTGTGCCTTGCCATAAAATTATGTTTTGTTGAGGTCACCGTTCCCCAAAATGGAACACTGAATCAATAATTCAATGAATGGAAAAGACACTCATTCCAATTAAATTGAAATGCTATGGGATATATTTTATAAAGCAGTGAATATTTCTGGTGCATGTACTTTAAATTACAGACAATGATTAACTACCTGTAACTGTATGGTGAATATCACTTTCACAGTTTTATAAAAAAAAAATGTCTTTGGCTAGGGTTATATGGGTGACTGTGAGCCCCACACCTCTCCATTGCGCATTTTAGATTTGGAATTCCATATCGCTTCTTTTATATTTGGAACATGTGAGTGGATCTCTTCTTTTAATAAACCCATTGTTATTACGGTATTATACTATGTGCGGATCATTTTTGTATTTCATGGGTGTCCTGGCTGATGCTTGATAATGAGGAGAGATTAAATCAAGTTCCCTTCCCTGGCTAAATTATCACAGAGGCTGCCTATATGGAAG
This sequence comes from Glandirana rugosa, assembly GCA_018402905.1. Lineage (NCBI taxonomy): Eukaryota > Metazoa > Chordata > Amphibia > Anura > Ranidae > Glandirana > Glandirana rugosa. Next base: position 942,587 of record BLSH010480204.1, read on the forward strand.
TTTAAGGAGTGGCTATACTCTTGTGAGCTATGTGATTCATATCTGAAATAGACCCCAATGTGAATTTAACATATGCCTCTGGTAAGAGTATTTAGATACTTGCGGTGGTGGACACTTGGTGACCTTGGTGGAAGATAACCTTAAACACTGAACATTTATTGGACCTATTCTTTAAGCATGTGGATACTTCAAATTCACACTGATTGACTTTCTATATGATTTATTTAGTCACTGTTTATATATTGATTTTTGAGATACAACCTAGCGCAACACTTTTATACTGTTTTGATGTTGTCACAATTTAATTGGGATTGTTATGTTGTGCTGCTGGGTGATGCTTTAGCTTTGAGGATGCGCAATATTTAATTCATATCTATTGTGGTTATATGAGCGATTAAATCTCTTTGTCACTGAGAGAGTAAAAGCCCAATTTAGTCTAGGTCCGCACTGAATGCGGCTTTGAAATTATGCAACTTTATTCGAAATCACACGATTTCAAAGACGCATGTCAGTGTGACTTCAGATGTGACATGGCTGACATCTGTTTGACTTCATGCACAAATTTCTATGCAAGTTGCACCTGAAATCACCAAAAGTAGTTTAGGAAGTACTTTTTCAAATTGGTGCAGTACCGCAAAGTCAGCATTGCACAGATTTGAACAGTTCCATTGCCAACAATAGGTTGCGACTTGTTATACGATTAGAATTGTCAAATCGCATGACAAGTCGCACCCATGGGAATGGGGGCTTAAAGTGGTATTAACCACTTCAACCCCGGGAGGATCCTGACCAGAGCACTTTTTTCGATTTGGCACTGCGTCTCTTTAACTGACAATTGCGCAGTCCAGGTTTGGGTATATTTTTGCGCCTGTTGAACAGCTGCAGGGCAGCCAATCAACAAGCGTTTCACTTGTTTGCCCTTAGAAGCCATCACAGCCATGCCTACTAATAGCATGGCTGTGATTGGCCAGTGCATCATGTGACCCAGCCTCTATATAAGCTGGAGTCATGTAGTGCTGCATGTCACATCATCTCATACTAATGTAGGGAGAGGATGCTGTTGCTGCTGTGAGGGACAGATTAGCTTTAGAAAATCATCTCATACTAGTGTAGGGAGAGGATGCTGCTACTGTGAGGGACAGATTAGCTTAAGAAAATCTGTTAAAAACAACGATTTATTGGTGGGTGGGTGCTAGAGGAGATTTTTGTTTGCTAGAATACATTTTGATTGCTAAGCAAAGTGCCTCATATAAAACCTAAGCAATTTTTCTGTTTGTTAGGTGGGCGTTTCAGCCATTTTTGCAAGTGCAGTGCACTTGCAACTGCTTGTGTGTCAGGGACACTACTTTAATCCTGTTCTGTTAGTTCAGTTGGCAACATTTTGGCATATTTAAATACTGCTTTTACATTGCAGTTAGACAAATTACATTTTTTTTTTTGTGCAAAATATCACATTTGCGGCCAGCGGGGCATTTCTTGCACAAAAATAAAAAGTGTGTCTACATTGCTGGTTTAAAAAAAAAAAGATTCTAAATACTAAATTTGCGGCCAGCGGTGCATTTCTTGCACAAAAATAAAAAGTGCGTCTAAATTGCTGGTTTAAAAAAAATATATTCTAAATACTACATTTGCAGCCAGCGGTGCATTTCTTGCACAAAAATAAAAAGTGCGTCTACATTGCTGGTTTAAAAAAAAAAATTCAAAATACTACATGTGCAGCCAGCAGTGCATTTCTTGCACAAAAATAAAAAGTGTGTCTACATTGCTGGTTTCAAAAAAAAATATTCTAAATACTACATTTGAGGCCAGCAGCGCATTTCTTGCACAAAAATAAAAAGTGCGTCTACATTGCTGGTTTAAAAAAGAAGAATATTAAATAGTGCTACATAGTACATTTGCACCTTGCTGTGCATTTCTTGCACAAAATTAAAAAGTGTGTTGACATTGCTGGTTTAAAAAAAAAAATAAAAATAGGGCTACATAGTACATTTGCACCTTGCTGTGCATTTCTTGCACAAAATTAAAAAGTGCGTTGACATTGCTGGTTTAAAAAAATAATATAAATTTGTGCTAAATAGTACATTTGAGTCCAGAATGAGGAGAGAGTCAAATAAGGGACGTGGTCGTGGTGCTGCTGGTGTTGGTGATGTTGGTGAAGTTCCTGTTGCAGGGAGAGGACGTGGTCGATTTGTGCCAGCTACACGCACAAGTGAAACACCTTCCTCAGGTGCAAGTAGCCAACAGAACCTTCAACGTTATATGGTAGGCCCGAATGCCGCTCAACGAATGGTGAGGCCAGAACAAGTACAGGCGATAGTAGATTGGATGGCTGACAATATTTTGGGGGCTACCCCAATTATAAAAAAAACCAAACAAACAAAAAACAGTGTTGGCTACTTCCTCCTCCTCCACCACCACTTCCACCTACACCGCCACTGTCATCGCCTCTTCAACCTCCTACTCCACATCCACCTCCTCCTCCATTTTTTTTTTATGTGATTTTAAGTTATTTCCCTATCCACATTTATTTGCAGGGCACTTGTCCTACTCTTAGCCCAATTTTGCTTCCTTTTGCAGCCCTCTAGCCCTTTCCAGGACTTTTTTAGAGCCATTTTAGTGCCCAAAAGTTCGGGTCACCATTGACTTCAATGGGATTCGGGGTCAAGTTCAAGGCTGAACACAAACTTTTTTGCGACGTTTGGCCAAACCCGCCGAACCCGAACATCCAGTTGTCCGCTCAACTCTAATCACCTTTTATTTTGTTGCGCTATAAACAAAAAAAGAGTGACAATTTTGAAAAAAGAACAATATTTTTTACTTTTTGCTATAATAAATATCCAAAAAAAAATATATATATATTCATATTTTTTTGCTGATATATATTCTTCTACATATTTTTGGTAAAAAAAAAAAAAATCGCAATTGGCATATATTGATTGGTTTGCGCAAAAGTTATCAAGTCTACAAACTATGGGAATTGATTTATGGCGTTTTTGATAATTTGTTTTTTACTAGTAATTGCAGCTATCTGCTATTTATCGTGGCTGCGACATTGCACTGGACATGTCGGACATTTTTGTTACTTTTTTGGGACCATTGACCTTTATACAGCGATCAGAAATTTAAATAGCCACTGATTACTGTATAAATGTCACTGGCATGGAAGGGGTTAACACTAAGGGGCGATCAAGGGGTTAACTGTGTTCCCTCACTGTGTTCTAACTGTATGGGGGCTGGGTTGACAGGGCCATAACAGATCTCACTGATCCCGAGTACAGGAATCAGTAGATCTGTCATGTCCCCCCTCACAGAATGGAGAACCGCTGTGTTTACATTGGCGGTTCCCCGTTTTGCCTCTCTATTAGGCAATCGCGGGTCACCAGTGGATATCTAGCATGCATGACCCATGGGCACGCCCACGCAGCATGCGGTGGGCACAAGAGCGGGCCGCGGCTGGCTGTGAGTGCGTGTGGGGAGCCCGCAAAGGGGCGAACGTCCATGGACGTCCCCCCAGCAATTCAGTCTGCGCTGTAGCCGTCTTTAAGCTATAGCGCAGATCTGTACTGGTTAAACCCTAAAAGTAAACAGTTACTATATTGCAGTTTACCAATTCTCAGATGTGGTGACATCTGGTGCATTTGTTTTCTTTTTTTTTTTTTTTCACTTGGAGATCTATCCAGTAAGTTGGTTGTTTTTCAAGAGAACAAGCTGTCCTGCAAATATAGCAGTCAGGGTGACCAGCTCCTGTTTATGTATGTAAAACCTTTATTACAAGAAGGAAAAAAAACTGTTTGCTGTAATTGCCTAAATAGTGTTGGCTTGGGTTTGGCTTCAATTTGTTAGTGCATCACACATTTACCCTTTATTGTCAAAAATAATTGGGATGCCTGCCTTTACACGCACATGAACTGTAATGGCATGCCAGTCTTAGTTCGTATGCTTCAATATTGAGTTTGGCCCACCCTTTGCAGCTATAACAGCTTCAACTCTTCTGGGAAGGCTGTCCACAAGGTTTAGGAGTGTGTCTATGGGAATGTTTGACCATTCTTCCAGAAGCACATTTATGGGGTCAGGCACAGATGCGGGACGAGAAGGCCTGGCTCACAGTCTCCACTCTAATTCATCACAAAGGTGTTCTATCGGGAGATCAGGACTCTGTTCAGGCCAGCCAAGTTCCTCCACCCCAAGCTTACTCATCCATGTCTTTATTCAGACAGCAGCCCAGTAGAAAGTCGGACCGCTCCCCCTGTATAGTCAGTACTCCAATCAACAACATTGTTCATTGTAGCACAGTTCAGGGATGTGCCGGACCACTGGAGACCTGGCAGCTGCACCTTGTGTATGAGAGCAGTCATCCAGCTCTCCAGTTTTCTGCCCATACAGGGTGGTCTTTTATGGTTCTCATCACATACACTTAATTAAAAATGCCATATTCTTTACATGTTATTCAGCCTGACTAGAGCTGTGGCCAAAAATTTTGAGAATGACACAAATATTAATTTTCACAAAGTCTGCTGCCTCAGTTTTTATGATGGCAATTTGAATATACTCCAGAATGTTATGAAGAATAATCAGATGAATTACAATTAATTAAGTCCATCTTTGCCATGAAAATTAACTTAAGCCAATAAAATACATTTCCACTGCATTCGTGAAGAAGGCTTCAAGGTACCCAAGAAAGTCCAGCAAACACCAGGACCATCTCATAGAGTTGATTCAGCTGCAGGATTGGGGCAGCACCAGTACAGAGCTTGCTCAGGAATGGCAGCAGGCTGGTGTGAGTACATCTGCTCACACAGTGAGGTGAAGATCTTTGGAGGATGGCCTGCTGTTAAGAAGGGCAGCAAAGAAGCCACATCTCTCCAGGAAAAACACCATGGACATACTGATATTCTGCAAAAAGTACAGGGATTGGATTGCTGAGGACTGGGGTAAAATCATTTTCTCTGATGAATCCCCTTTCTGATTGTTATCCGGATAAAAAGAGGTGGGTGAACAAAAAAACACCCCACAAATTTTAACAAACTCCAATCATCAAGAATGTGCTGCCATCAGTCAGGATGTGGCTCAGAAGTTGATTGACAGCATGCCAAGGAGAATTGCAGAGGTCTTGAAAAAGGAAGGGTCAACACTGCAAATATTGACTATTTGCATAAACTTAACGTAATTGTCAATAAAATCCTTTGACATGTATGAAATGCTTGTAATTATATTTAAGTATACCATAGTAACATCTGACAAAAAGATCTAAAAACACTGAAGCAGCAGAATTTGTGAAAATTAATATTTGTGTCATTCTCAAAACTTTTGGCCATGACTGTACATAACAAGTATAAAAAGCAAGACAGTAGTTGGGCTTTAACAACTTGTTGCCAGCACACTAAAGCCTGTATTTAATGTTAGCCGTCAACAGGCAGTTTCCTTTTCTCAGTATCAAAGAGATTTAATGGTTTGTGTAGCCCTAAGCTTATGTGTTCAAAAATGAAAATGTTGTTTAGATAAAATTATACATTTTGAATCTTTAGCCCCTCATGACCAGGGTTAAAACAAACCTTAAAGCACGGTTTAGGAGCAATGCAGTGTACTTCCATGTGCCGACGTCATGGGGCACATGCGCAGTGAAGAAATGGCCTATGTGCAGTTCCTTCACTGACATTGTGCCGCAATTCACTGACATCGTGCCGTGTCCCACAAATGCGCGGGAGTGACGTCATGCGGCTCCGGCAAGTCCCAGAGCCGGAGTCCACGGCCCCGAAAGGAAGAGGGGCGAAGATGGACTCTTCCTACTGTGGGGACTAATACAGGTAAGTGTCATTGCATACTAGCCTATTATGCTTTTACCTTGCAGGGTAATGCAGAGCAACAAAGAGGAAGTAAAACCCATCAGGGTTTACTTCCTCTTCAAGACCCCTTTCACCCTGCTGTAGTCCGCAAGCGGATCCACCCGCTCATAAGGGAATCTCTCTGCTGATCCTTGCTAAGCAGGCAGGTAACAGGTCCATGTCTACTCCGCTGATGCAGTCCGGACATGAACGCAACCCACTGTCCTCTATGGGACTGTTGGATGGAAACAGACCAACTGTCCATTTCTATCTGACTGTCATCTGATCTGCCAGATGGATGGGGAACGGATCCCCATGTATCTGTTTTTAGCCATCAGGATCGGATTGGATGTCTGCGAGTGTCAACGAACACATGCCCATTGGCATCCGCTGTTCCATAGAGAACAATAGATGGTCCGATTGGGTCTGCCTGACAAACTGACAGGCGGGTCTGATCCGCCTGTTAGTGGGAAAGGGGCCTATGCCCAAACCCAATTTTGCAATTTTTACATGTGTAACTAAAACTGTACATATCATCGCAACTACTTAGTGTATCCAGGTGGATTTTATCTTCTTGTTTTAGAGACAGACTGGGCTTTAATTGTGGTGAATGTTAATGGATATCCCCTGAATATGGCTTATTATGAAAGGAAAACAGACCCAAAACAGTAAAAACAGTAAAAACTGCACCAAAAAAAACCATAAAACAATTCTCCCACACCTGATAATTCTGGTATGACGTGTGTACATTATTTGTTCTTTGCACCCATAGTAGGGCCAAGAATCAATAGAAAACACATTTTTTTGTCCTACCTAAACACCCTGACATTAACACTTGCATGAAATATATAACATTTTTTTTTTCTTTCCTAAAACAAACTGACACTAACTGACATTGACACTACCTGGCACTGATAATAACTGACACATATGCTGACACTAACTTGCACTGACACCAACACTGACCTTACACTGACACCAACACTTCACTAGCACTTACACTAACACTCACTAAACAAGATCAAGCCCTGAACTAGTCAATCATTATTTTTTGAACATACTTCTCCTTTAGCAAGGCAGAAAAGATATCCCTCCTTGCTGGAGAAGTCTGTTGCTTTTCCTCTTCACAGAGGAGAAAAAACACTGGGGCAAGCAATACACTATCAATCACAGTAGTGATTACTGTGACTGGCTAATAACAGAGATCACATGATCAGGATCCAATTTTACCAGCTCCCAATAATTAGTACAAGACTGGGAGCTGTTACTGATTGCTCAGCCTTAGTGGTGAGAGCGCACGATCGAGCTTGCTTCCAGCACAAACAAAGGAACATATGCTGTATATATGACATCCAGGATTAAAGCCCCCTTCCCAGATGCCCCATTTATGTGTTACACAGTCGTAAAGGGGTTAAACATATTTGGTAAATCCACATCTCTTTGTCATCTCTTTATACTGTTTTATACCACATGTAAATTACAAGTTCATAATTGGCTATATTTACTAATTTTTTATGGTAATATAGGAATATACAATTAGAAAATTTTTATTGATAGAAGAGTATAGAAGTTTAAAATGCAGTATACAGTACTTACATTTTGGGCTACAACTCTTTCTTTGCTGTGCAAATGAAAGCCAAGTAAGATTAGCCTGTCTTGACCTACAGTGAAATGAATTATTAAAAAAATGATGAACTTTAGGAGGTAAAAGCATATGTGAGTTCCATCCCAAATGCAGTAAAAACCTCACAGAAGTTTTAATCATGTTCCTTTTAATTTAAAAAAAACACGCTGGAGTTAAGCTTTAAAGCAGAACTGCAACCACACTATTTATACATAATAGAAGAAATGTTCTTTAACGTATGCTTGCAAAAAAAGCTTTCCCAGTAGATGGATGCATTTGTATCCTGGGTGGGGTGCAGGTACAGCAGAAATACACTGGAAGCTCTGTGACTGCTGCCTTGATATGTTTTCATTACCTAGCTCTGAAGACATGAGCTTTATTTTCCCCCTTCGGGTAAAGTGCAAAGCAAGTTTGTTTGACCCTTTTTTGAGCAGAGGTCAAGCCTAGATGCCCAAGCCAAATTCAACAGCATCAATATTCAATGGTTAAGTTAATTATAATTCAAAAATATATAAACCAGGCAGCACAGTGGCTAAGTGGTTAGCACTTCCACCTAGCAGCATTAGTGTTGTTAGTTTAAATCCAAACCACAGCACTACCTCTGGTTCTCTGGTTTCCTCCCACACTCCAAAGACATGCTGGCAGGCTAATTGGCTCTTGTGTAAATTGGCCCTAGTATGTGTGTATAAAAATGTGAGTTGGGAACCTTAGATTGCAAGCTCCTTGAGAGCAGAAACTGAATGTACAATATATACAGTATCTCACAAAAGTGAGTACACCCCTGACATTTTTGTAAATATTTTATTATATCTTTTCATGTGACAACACTGAAGAAATTTCACTTTGCTACAATATAAAGTAGTTAGTGTGCAGTTTGTATAACAGTGTAAATTTGCTGTACCCTCAAAATAACACATAGCCAGCAGTTTAGACATTAATGGCTGTGTGTCCAGTTATTTTGAGGGGACAGCAAATTTACACTGTTATACAAGCTGTACACTCACTACTTTACATTGTAGCAAAGTGTCATTTCTTCAGTGTTGCCACATGAAAAGATGTAATAAAATATTTACAAAAATGTGAGGGGTGTACTCACTTTTGGGAGATACTGTATGTGTAAAATGCTTCATAAATTGAACCACCTGCAATAAATAATGCCATTTTATATTGGGATATATAACTTTTTGGTACACCATTTTAATAAAAACCACATTCTGTTTTGCACAAAAATGTATTAAAATATACTATATATGCACATAACAATTACAGCATTAACAGAGGCATACATACATCTTCAGGCTGCAGTATCATCTGAAGGCTGAATGCTTATTTTGTGAATGAAATTCCATAGTGAATGTGATTACTATGTCATAGCAACACTGACTGACATAGTGATTACATAATTAGGAACCACTTTAATTGATATCTGATTGTTAGTGGGTACCAAAGCTGACAATGACACCTCAATCTGACAGGTAGCAGTCTGATCCTTGTAAAAGGAGAAAGATGAACATACCCTCAGCACACGGCATGGTGCAGGAGAATGCTAATTTACAGATTGTGGTGAAGAAGGAGTTAAAGGTTGAGAAATAGTAACAATGCTATTCATAATTAGAGTTGATCGAACCTCTGGAAGTTCGGGTTCTGCAGGTTCGGCCAAACTTCCGGACAAAGTCCGGGTTCGGGACCGGACTTGACCTGAACTTTGTCCCGGACCCCGAACCCCATTGAAATCAATGGGGACTGAACTTTTAGGCACAAAAATGGCTGTAACAAAGTCCTGGCAAGTCCTAGAGGTCTGCAAAAGGAAGGAAAATGATGGTAAGAGTCGGACAAGTGCCCTACAAAGAAATGGGGATAGGGAAATAACTTAAAATATTTTTTAAGCTAAAATCACATAAAAAAATCAAAAATGGAGGTGGATGTGGAGCTGGAGGTAGAGGAGGCGGTGAAAGTGGCGGTTAAGGAAGAGGAGGTAGCCAACACAGTTTTTTTTATTTTTGTGCAAAAAATGATGATTTAAAATCATCTCCAAGTTCTATAGGGAAAGTTTCTTCCAGCCGCATAGAGAGCCATATTATTATTCTAAAATCATCTCCAAGTTCTATAAGGAAAGTTTCTTCCAGCCGCATAGAGAGCCATATTATTGAACTTATAGAACTTGGAGAGGATTTTAGAACAATAATATGGCTCTCTATGCGGCTGGATGAAACTTTCCCTATAGAACTTGGAGATGATTTTAGAACAATAATAGGGCTCTCTATGCGGCTGGATGAAATTTTCCCTATAGAACTTGGAGATGATTTTAGAACAATAATATGGTTCTCTATGCGGCTGGATGAAACTTTCCCTATAGAACTTGGAGATGATTTTAGGACAATAATATGGCTCTCTATGCGGCTGGATGAAACTTTCCCTATAGAACTTGGAGATGATTTTAGAACAATAATCTGTTCCTCTAAGCAACAGCTGGAACCTTTCCCTATAGAACTTGGAGATGATTTAAGAACAATAATCTTTCCCTTAAACCAACAGCTGGAACCTTTCCCTATAGAACTTGGAGATGAATTTAGAACAATGATCTTTCCCTTAAAGCAACAGACTCTACCTAGTCCAGTCACATCGTTCTGTGCAGCAGGATGAGGTCTGCAATCTGTCCCTCAAAGCAGCAGTACTAGTATCTCTACCTAGTCCACAATCAGATCGTTCAGTAATGCAGGATGAGATGTTCTATAATATCTGCAATCTGTCCCTCACAGAGCCAGCAGCATCCTGTCCCTTAACTATCCTGAGAGCATATGACATGCAGCACGGTGACTCCAGCCCCATATAGAGGCTGGGTCACATGATGCACTGACCAATCACAGCCATGCCATTAGTAGGCATGGCTGTGATGGCTTCTTAGGGCAAACCAGTGAAACACTTGTTGATTGGCGTCCCTTAGCAGCTATTCAACATGTGGAATCAAATACCAGAACCCCGAACTCGAACACTGACATTTTTTGAAATGTCCGGGTTTGGGTCCGGGTCCCGGACACCCCAAAGTTTGGTACGGACCCAAACTTTACAGTCCGGGTTCGCTCAACTCTATTCATAAT
>BLSH010480204.1:954684-984692 GCA_018402905.1 Glandirana rugosa
CACGTACTCTCGCCAGAACCCCAGACCCGAACCCGGACTTTATTTGAAAAGTCCGGGTTCGGGTCCGGGTCCCGGACACCCAAAAGTTCGGTACGGACCCGAACTTTACAGTTCGGGTTCGCTAAACACTACTCCTGACTCTTCCTCTTCTCAGTGTATCACCATAAGAAGCCGCTTCCTATTCTGGCACACCTGCAGGTTCAATCCCAAGCTGTGCTGCCTGTGCCTATGGTCACAGACAGCATGACTTGGCCCCACCCCCCCTTTCTCATTATAGGATTTCATTGACAGAAGGAGAAGCCAATGGCTACCACTGCTATCAATCTGTTCAGTGAGAAGGTAGAGAGTGGAGAGAGACACTGCTCTCATGCACAGTTCTGGATTGAGATCAGGCCCAGGTAAGTATGAGAGTGATGGCTGATGGGGAGCTGCACACAGAAGATTTTTTAGCTTAATACAGAAAGTGCATAAAGGTAAAAGGCCTTCTGCCTTTAGAATCACGTTAGATGTATGTGTGGAAGTGTCATTAAGCTAAGTACCACCCACTGTTTGCTGCTGGATACCTATGTATGCAACTACAGTATATATTAATGTTTTAAGGGCTATATATTTTAGTACTTTGTCTATTAAAAATACTAACACCAAAAAAAGTAAAATTAAAATAATAAGACACCTATAGTGTTGTTTAAAGTACTAAATATATGCTGTAAGCTGATAATAATAATAACCTTGGCAAGGAAGAGCATGGCTTTCCTGGAATAGATTGAAAGCAAAGTAATAATTTTCTTTAACTGCTGCATTTGGCATTATCTTGAACAAGCAGCATGACTGTAGCTGGAAAAACAAACATTTTGAACCCTGTATGCTTAAAATACAGCTGTAAAAAAGCAAGTTCTAGTAATAATCTGAATGCTATTGTTAATGTTAAATACAATCTCTGGTAAACAAATTGAATTATGTTAGAATTATGACACTACCAAAAATGCTAGCTCAGATACAGGGACGTGTGGTGAGGTCAGTGGCTGGTGAGGCACTGGCTAGTATCAGAGCCAGATACACATACACATAGATAATATATAGCACCTCCATTAATTATCATAGTTTACTAATTTAATCAGCAAAAGGACTTGTTTTAGCATATGTAAATGGTGTTCAAACCACACATGTGAAATAATTATTATATATTTTTTTAAGGTAATTTACTATATTTTCTAAAAACTGTACTCAAGCAGGTGGCTTAACAGGCAATTTACTGAAGTTTGAAGTTATAACTTCAAACCAGCAATTTCACAGTAAATAGATAAATAATAATTATACCGTTATACCGTATGTTATAACATATAGCATAATAATATGTTATTTAGCTTGATTGAAAAAGTACCTTTTCAGCAGTAGCAGATGGGTTTATGGGGAAACCTTATACCCATAAACCCATGTTTTTTCCTTGTAGTTAAGAGGGCTGGGCTGGAAGGGAGCATGTGTCTTTTAGACACATACCCTGCTCTATGAAACTGTAATGAGAGGAGAGCCTCCACTGCATCATTTTTATTGGATAGCTTGGGCCAATGTTGCTTTACTATTGGTCCAAGGCTCCAATCTGTCTATTGAGCTCAGTGCCTCTGACAAGAAGTCAGAGGCACGGTGAGCTCATCCTCTCAGACTGCTGCAAACAGTGTGTGCCAGCTTGTATGTAAACTGGCTGCACTGTATGTTACTTTTGACAGGCTGTGCCCTGTCTCTGCGGAACCATAGGTTCCCCAAATTTTGACCAGTGGTGGGGTAGGACTTTGGCGCTACATACCCCCCCCCCCCCCCAATTTGGGGTCTCTGTGATCCCAGGATGCTGAGCTACGATCCTGGAAGCTTGATCATATTTTGTTTTTTTTCTCGTTCAAAGATTTTATTGATTATTTCAAAAACAGATGAACATAGAGAGCCTCACGATCATTAGTATAATACCAGCAGAGTAGGCGAGTGATCAAACATGAGCTTTTCTGAAACAACAAATCTGTAGATACTAGCTCTAGAGGTTATACAAAAAAGTGGAGAAAAGAGGTAGTACCTGAGCGGTATTATCTACTGATGGGTTGCATTCTAGTGAATGAGCTTGGGTTTGTCCACCTGTCCCGGCACCCCATCAGGAGCAAACTGCGCGTGGACAGGTAGGCAACCCCATATGCTGCCAATTTGAACTGCCCGATCCACCAGGTAACAATCCCTAAAAAGACTTGTTAGGGACCATTTGGGGTAAAACATACTGCTGATAAGACGGTCTTCTAGGGTGGGGGGTAATGAGGACCAGGATTGCATAAAGCTCAGTAGTAGGTGGAGGAAGATGGGTAGGAGGCTGGGGGCCTTCTCTGCTATGGTGAGGTTATTATGGTGAGACGAACTATCGTTAGGGGTGAGTACAAGAAGAAGGGGAGAGGGGGAAAAGAAAGAAGTAAGAGAAGAAAAAAAAAGGGGGGGGCAAGGAGAGGTGCGCCTTCTGCAGAGTGGAGTTTGGGGCTCTTGTGTCTAGGGTTCGTGGTCCAATATTTTGATGGCCAGAGGTGTGTTCAAGGGGTTAGGAGACTGTAGTCAAAATTGGGGGGTAGAAAGTATTCCATCCATGGTTTCCACATTTTTTCTTGAGCTACTGTCTTATCTATGATAAGGCTTTAATTCTCGCGTGGATCATGGCTCTTGTAACCCTATTTTTCGTCTCAGTAACATTGAGGAGGGGTGTTTTCCACGCCTTGACTATTGTCTGTTTAGCTGCCGTTGTAATCTGCAAGAGGAGTTTGAATTGGATTTTGGTGATGTACTCTGGTTTCATGTTCAGAAGAGCGACAGTTGGTTCAGGGGGAAGTGAAGTGTTGAATAAAGTAGATAGTATCTGAAATATTTGCTCCCAAAAGGTCACAACCAGTGGACAGGACCACCAAATATGAAGATGTGTACCACTTTCTGGACAGCCTCTAAAACAAAGAGGAGAATATGTGGGGATATATTTTGTAATCCTAGCAGGGACCAGATACCATCTCAGGAGTACTTTATAATTGGTTTCGACTGCCGTCAATGATTGGGAGGAGGATTTAGTTGCTTCCCATATATCGTTCCAAGCTTTGGGTTCAAGGTGTATCCCCAGGTCTTTTTCCCAGTTGGTGACATACAGTAAGGAGGAAGGGGGAGGTGGATCCAAGAGTTGGGTGTATAGGGATGAGATGAGGCCTTTTGCGTGGGGGTCATTTTTTGTTTTTTTTATGTTCATGGCTCTGCCTCACCTGCCTCCCCTGACTGCATGTCCCTACTCAGATGACATTTTTATTATTTCATTTATGATGAAATAGTTAAACTGCTATGGGAACCTAGGCACAAAAGAACTGCTCTATTGAATTTTTTTTTTCAAATCAGATTTCATTTAACAAAATTTTCAGTTTTAAAACATAAAAACATATTATCCAAGACAACATTACCTATACCACATTCATTTTTACATTAAAGTATGCAGTAAGCTATCCACTTGGAAAGACAGAGGCTCAGCTGCAGGTCTGTATACTTACCTGGAGGGTTGACATCTTTCTACCTAGTGCCACCTCGTGTCCCTGTTGCCGGGCAATGGGATGCATCGTCTCTCCTCTCCATTCCACTCTGTATCCTGGTTGCCAAGCAACAAGGTGCTACACCTCTCTTATCTGCCCCAGCTTGCTTCCTGGATGATGGGCAATGGAAAGCTGTACATGACTCCATGCACCTGGTACCTGCTGCCCTATAGCTCTCCCAGGTCTCATTTCAGTTGCCAGGCAAGGTTTTGGTACACGATTAGCACAATAGAAAAAAGGTGGAGCCGCTCCAGGTATGAGTAGATTGTGAATCAGAAAAACAGGTGCAGGTCTTGGTCCGTGAACCAGAAGATTTAAACAAGCAGGAGGATACGGCCGCATTCCATTTGTTGAAAATCTGTAGACTTTATTGTAAATAAAAAGGTTCCAAATGGACAAACAAAGGCATATCCACAAAAACAGCAGGCCGGTTGACACGTTTCACAGACTACATGTCCGCTTAGTCATAACCTCAACTGAATTGGACTGCTAAAACATTTATATCAAAGTACAGATGCAAAGGTTTACTCATTGACCAATGGTTGCCTGACAGAGCAATTGCTGGTAGGCACTCCCTCCCCAGGAGCATCCGATAGCAGAGGCGACAGTACTCTGTCGTTCTTCAATACCTCCCAATGTTTCCTCAATATTCTATTAATCTGCCGATGTTGGTTAGAATAGGTGGTAACAAAGGGACAGCTGAACTTATTATCGGTATGCCTCTGCCTAGGCACCAAGAGTTGCTGCCTATCCAGGGCAACTACCTCCTTATATGCCTGATGCACCACTGTTGGCTCATAACCCTTTTCATTGAACCTCTTTATCAGGACCAGGGCTTCTTCCTTGAAAGTAGCCAAACTAGTGCAATTTCTACGGAGACGGATGAATTGGCCCTTTGGGATAGCTCTCAACCACGCAGGGTGGTGACAGCTACTCCCATCGATGTAGCATTAAATCCAAGTGTACCAGCTTTCTTTCTTCACATGACGGGAGGATGTATTCCATCAAATCATTTATCTCATGTAATACCAGGAATGTGGTTTATCTTTTGATCTGCCCATGTGGCTTGTATTACGTGGGGCGCACCACGCGCACCTTTCAAGTGAGGGTAAAGGAACATTTGGCCAATATCCATAAGGGTTTCCCCAATCATAGCGTATCTAAGCACTATGCTAAACACCATGGAAGGAACCCATCGGGTACTAAGATTTTGGCCATAGATAACTATGTAGCCACCTGGAGGGGGAACAATACAAGAAGAGAAATCTCCAGGTTGGAAACATATTGTATTTATATGTTACGTTCCTATATTCCTTTTGGACTTAATATAGAGTTAGACGTTAATGCGTTTATTAATAATGCATAGACGTCGGGTATTCTGCAGTTATGCTTTTACAATTTTTTTGTATTTATGTGATGTAGTTTCACTTCCAGTCACTGGGTGGCGCTATGCTGGCTTCCTGGCTTCTAGTTGCTTTTATGTAAATTTATTGGTATATGTTTATACATTAATTTGTATTTTATATGTATTGATTTTACACCTATTGATCTCTATATATCCACACTGATTTATTTTATATTTAATTACCCTGGGAAGTGTGCATATGGCTGGGACTGCTGTTCGCTGTGTGCTTGGTAGTGACCATCCGCTCACTTCCGGGTTGGCTGGTTTTGTGAGATTGCGTGTGGACCGCATCTCATTTCCGCATCCTGGTCATATATAGTGCGAGGCGTCGCTGGCTGGCCACGCCCCTGACAATGTCAGCCTATGACGAAACACGTTGGGTGGAGCTTACGCGACGCTCGCTGCATGTGACCAGGAAGCCGCGACCGCCATTTTAGTGATTGGAAGTACATGTACACAGAATGCGCTGTTTACCTTGAGACAATGTGAGTGTTTTTACCCCTTTTTAACAATAAAAGTGTGTTGGGTTATCTGTACTATTGGATCTTTTATTTTTCCATGACCAACGAGTGTTACCCATACAACGAAGTGTGACTGTCATCTCACGCCGGGAGCGGTGTATGCGTTTGACCCAGGGATAGAGGAGCTGTGTGGGGGATCCTACAGCGTTCCTATAGCGGGGCTACCAGTGCAAAGCGGTCACTGACCCTCCGTAATAGGGGGTCGGTGGATTCCGGTAAGAGACTTGACTCATTGGTGTCTCTGGTGACGGGTCTTTCGGTGGATGTTTGGTGGCAGCATTATTAATTTATGACTCACGTTTAACACAACGTATGGACATTTTATGGACATTTTTTATATGCATTTTCTATATGCGCTGCAGTTTAAACCTTACATTATTTCTTTGGTCTTGCCTGGACTATTCTGCTGGCTGCATGATATCATTCTATTTGTTATGATTTTACATTTGATGGTGTGAGTTAAGTGTATTATTTTCTCTAGCGCAGGATTGTTCTTTAAAAATGAAGAGTTAAAACCTCCCATGACCAAATTAAAACCATATACACATGCCAATCGTGTGGGCGATCAAATTGGTGTTATTGTGAAAATTACTAAAAAGAGCTGAAAACAAGTTACTATACTCTATTAAGAGAAGAAAAAAACTCTGAAAAAGACTCTAAAAAAGGTTGTGAGCCTGTTGGCGGGCTGTACATACTAATATGGACTTAATAAATGTTGCAAAAAACTGTCAATATGTAAGAAAATACAGCATCTCACAAACCATATCAGGCTCACATCTAGAATGTGGAAACATACTGGAAAAAACTGACCGAAGGTACCAGCGCTTGCAAAACACTTCCAAACCATGTGGAACATGAAAAAGATATACATGAAGTATAAAAAATATATCACATGTATATCTTGGCAGTGCAGGGTCCAAAGAAGTCAAAAGGCCCTGTTTCAAAAGCCGCTGCACTATAGCCAATAATGGTCTAAAGCAGTGGTTCTCAACTCCTGTCCTCAGGGCCCACTAACAGGCCGGGTTTGCAGGATAACTGAAATACATCACATGTGATATCATTTGCTGCTCAGTGATTGCAGTATTCTAGTCTGCATCTCCCCAAGGTAATACTTAAAATCTGGCCTGTTAGTGGGTCGTGAGGACCGGAGTTGAGAACCACTGGTCTAAAGGAACAACATAGTATGCATCATAAATACATTAATTGTAAATTATATATGTATACTAATAAATTGTTGTAATTATTGCCCATTAGTTTTGAAAAAAAAAGGTTTTGGTACACACCTCCCTGCCCCTGGATTGGTCCTTGAAACAGAAGGCATCTTATTTAAACCTCAGTAATCTGTGCATCAGTGCTTGTGATAGCACTTCCTGCTGACCAAGTATATCTGACTTGCATGTTTTATCCTGCTGCTGACATACATTTTCAGATTGCTCTCTGTCTTCCACATACCCTGACATTTTCTATATTCATGGACAACTCTGTCTACCTTGACCCTTAAAATGTTCACAGATTCCTATCTGTCTGCTGCCTGCCCTGACCCCTGACCTTTGTTACGTTCACAGATCGTGCCTACTGCAAGCTGCCTACCCTGACTTCTCCACAGTGCCTTCCATCTTTTTTTCACATTACTGTATGGTACATCTACTCTCCTCTACCTTGGGTCAGCTAGTGACAAGCTACAGCCAGAATATATATCTTGCAAAGATGAGGATCTTATCCTCGCTGGTCCAGGAACCCAAGGAGTTATGGAAAAAGGAGTTAAAGAGTCCTCACCTGCATCTTAGCATAGTGAGTAAATGGTCACTCTGCTACATTCCCAGTGAGGGAGGAAGCATGGAATGGTGCAGTAGCCTGTGTCTAGCGTACTTACACAGACACAGGAAGAGCAAAAAAGGCCCATAAACTGACAGAATTACCAGGTACCATCTAAAATTTAGAGATACAAAAAGAATAGAGATATAAAAAGAGATACAATTCAAAAGTCAACATTTAACAGATAATAAGGGACAAAATAAGAGCAACTTATTTTTAGAATTTACATACAATGTAGCACAAACTGTCATAATATAAAGCACATGTCAGGGCAAAGAAAAAATAAAAACATATGCTATGCAATCCATGAATGCCAGCTGACCTGCTTTCAATGTTATATTTAAAAGACCAAAAAGAAACAAGTTTACTGTTAAGATTTACATACGCTTTAAATGAAGCCATGTTCTCTGCTGTTTAGTCACTCAGCAAAGCAGTTTCAACTTAGTTGAAAGCACTCTGAGGTTAAAGGAGAAGTATGACCAAAGCTATTTTGGCTATACTTCTCCTGTGGGTCACAGGAGTGAACTTAGTTCTGCACAGCTGTTACTCAGATTCTGTGACATCAGAGAGCCAGTCCAGGCTCCACAGGGATCCATACAGAAATGTCAGGATCCATCCAGATGTCTGAGAGCCTGAGCCAGTTGCTCCTGCCCTCTCCACATTCTTGACAGTCACCACTCTGTGCTCAAAGTGGACCTGAGGACTGAGTGATCAGTGGTCTTTGCTCACTCAGTTCTCAGTATAGAACTGGTGGGGGATAGCTGCAGCATTTGATTGAGGAATTTAGGTGAGTATGTGTGTTTGCTTTTTTCACTTCCACACTTCTCTTTTAAACCTATACATTGGCCTATAAACAGAATTAGGGAAATTCATAAAAAGTGTTGTTGACACTCTAGAATTCACTGGCACCTCCATACTAAAATTGTCAGGTAATGCATCTGTCTTAAGAAGTTGCAGTATGAGGCCAGAATGTCCATTTTGAACACTTTGTCCTTTGTGCAGCTCAGCATTGATGACCTCCCTCCTTGGCAACTGCTTCCATCATTCAGAATACAAACTGGTTGAATAGGTTTGTAGTGGTGTGAGTGGAATGTGACAGGGAGTTAAGAGATTAATTCCTCATCAGGTCCACCATGATTTTGATTGATAGTGCATGGCAGGAGCTGCAGCTGTAAAGTGAGGTGGGGCCTGATCGGGAACTCTGAGACTAGATGCTCATCATGCCTGTTTCCAGTGTGACACATCATTGGCCAAACATAGGCATTGCCATATGCAGACAAATATGTCAGACACTTTTCTTGGCCCCTTTGTATACATTTAGCTTTCAGCTGGGGTATCTACCGGATCTTAATTAATCTGTTGCAGCCACAGTAGCAGATTATAAAAGTGGCAAAAGTAAAAACTATGTGAATCTGTTGCATGGGTCACTGGTAATAAGAATGGTGCAAAGGCTTTCCTGAATTAGGTACAGGTCATTTAAAAGGACCTACCACCAGAAAAGTTTTGTAACAGGTTAGTAAATTCCCCAGTGCAAATGCAGCCACTTTAAGGAGTAGGGTAGGTAGCAATGTTGGATGGGGAGAGGCAAGGATTTTGTGTGTTAGGTGAAAGCCGATAGGGAACACACTTTTGACTCTTTGTAGTAAGGGTATATGAAACACCTTTATTTCAGTCCATGTATATTTTGTGTTTGCTTGTTTGCTGGCAAAATACCATTGCTGGCAAAATATGTGTGCAAAATGTGTTTGTATACCAATGCCAGACGTCTGCCAAGCAAAATAGATGAGTTGAAAGCGTTTGTGCATGAAGAGAACTATGATTTAATTGGTATTGCTGAATCTTGGCTTCATTCTTCACATGACTGGGCTATTAATATTCCTGACTATGCTCTCTTTTGGAAAGACAGGGTAAACAGGAAAGGTGATGAATGATGTCTGTCTCTATGTGAGAAGTGATCTCAAAGCAAGTGTGAAAGAGGACTTAATGGGAAGTGTGATGAGGCTAAAACATTATGGGTGGAACTGCAAATGAGTGTGTGTACTACACAGGCAATCATTGGAGTTTGTTATAGGCCACCCAGTGTTAATGAGGAGGTGTAGACTCAGTTCCTTGCACAGATTGAAAGGGCTGCAAGGGGCTGGGATAGTGATATAAAATGCCCAGAAATTGACTGGAGTAATGGCACTGAAGGAACAGTTAAATGTCAAAAATGTATAAACCTATTACAAGACAATTTTATGGTCCATAGAGGCCCAACTAAAAATGATGCTCTGCTGGACCTGGTAAACTCAAACCATGCAGAGCTTATTATTAATGTTCATATAAAAGAACATCTGGGTAGCAGTGACCATAACATGATTTAATTGAATGTTAGCTATAAGCAACAAACACATATTTGGAGGATAAAAACACTTTACTTTAAGAGAGCAAATTTTTCAAGGATGAGGGCTACTCTCCAAATCTTAGACTGGAAGGGAATATTGGCATTGATGAACAAAGAGCAGAAATGGGAATTCTTCAAAAAGACTATATGTGAACAAACTGCAAAATATATTCCCATGGGCAATAAGTTTAAAAGGCTAAAAATAAAACCTATGTGGCTCATGGTCAAAGTTAAACGAGCTACGAAAAATAAGAAAAGAGCTTTTAAAAAATATAAAATTGAAGGAACACTATCATCGTTTAAATGTTACAAAGAATATAACAGAATATGTCAAAAGGAAATCAAGGCCGCAAAAATTGAAAACAAAGACAGATTGCAAAAGATAGTACAAACAAACCCTAAAAAGTCTTCAAATTTATTAATAGTAAAAAGGTCAGGCCTGAGCATGTAGTCCCGTTACAAAATAATCTAGAGTGGGTGACTGGGGACAAAGAGAAGGCAAATGTATTAAAATCCTTCTTCAGCTTTGTGTATACAAAGGAGCAAGGGGGAGCTCATGTCCATACTGGAGATGATATAGACACAGCCCAAATGATCCACAATGGCTAAAAATTGATATGGTCCAGAAATATTTAGACATCATAAAGGTAAATAAAGCACCTGGACCGGATGGCATACACCCATAGATCTGTAAAGAATTGAGCTCTGTAATTTTAAAGCCATTGTTTCTAATTTTTAGTCTTTAATGACTGTGATAGTACCACTGGATTGGTGTAAGGCCGATGTTGTGCCTATATTTATAAAGGGATCAAAGTCTTTACCAAGTAACTATATATTACTATAGATTACTATAGTCTATAGTTGGGAAGATACTGGAGAGTTTAATAAAAGACCACATAGATGAGTTCTTGCTGGAAAAAAAAATGAAAGTGGTTGTTAAGCCACTTGTATAAAATGCCCCATCGCCTCTGTATTCTAACAATAAGTTCCCTGTGTTATATCATATAAATGCTTATACGTACTGATAACACACCGTCTTCCTGTGATTAGTTGCCTCTTCTCTCCTCTCCTCTGCCTAGCTGACAGTCCAAGCAGGTGGGGCCGAGCACTGCAGCTGACGTCAGCAGGGGAGGAGAGGAGAGGAGAGGAAAGGAGAGAGGAGTCACATGACCGCAAGAAGATGGTGTGTTATCAGTATAGATAAGCATATTTATGATATAACACAGACACAGGGGAATTTCTGGTATCAACTACAGAAGGGTATGGGGGCTTTTCATGTTAAGTATGAGAGCAGCAGGAGCAGGGATGACACGAGCAGCCACTTAGAAAGGGGAGGGAAAGAGGAGGGAGGGAGAGAACACAGGAGACACAGAGCAGGGATGCAGATGACAGAGGCACATACTGACTCCGGGGTCAGGGCTCTGCAGCCATGATATTTTGGGGTCAGCGTACAGGGGTAAGGCAGAACCAGGCAGGATCTGACAAGTATTACAGGTGATACAGGGGGCCAAATGGCACAGCACAAGCATCGTGCTGTTTAATATGTTTTAAGGGAACATGATCTGGTTTTTTTTGGGTTAACAAACACTTTAAGCAACAGACAGCATGGATTCATGAAAGACAGAAGTTGTCTTTTGAAGAGGTAAGTAAAACCTTACACAAAGGAGTGGCTGGGGACGTAGTATACTTGGATTTTGCAAAAGCATTTGACACAGTTCCCCACAAACGGCTAATGTGGAGAAAGTGCAGAGAAGGACAATCAAACTCATAAGAGGCATGGAGGAGCTCAGCTATGAGGATCTCTCTTGAGAAGAGGAGATTAAGGCGGGATATGATCAACATGTATAAATACATAATTGGTCCATATAGTGAACTTGGTGTTGAGTTATTCACTTTAAGGTCATCACAGAGGACAAGGGGGCACTCTTTATGTCTCGAGGAAAAGAGATATAATCTCCAAAACTGGAAAGGCTTCTTCACACTATGAAAATGTGGAATAGACTCCATTAAGAGCTGGTTCTGACCAGCTCAATAGATTGCTTTAAAAAAAGCCATCTTTCCTAAATGTTAAGTTAATCCAGGGAATATTTGATTGACTTTCAAGGGATCAGGAAGGATTTTTTTCCCCTGCTGGAGCAAATTGGATCATGCTTTGCTGGGTTTTTTGCCTTCCTCTGGATCAACTGTGAGTATAGGATTGTGTATATAGGATTGTATTTTTTCCCCTTTTATTGGTTGAGCTAGATAGACTTGTGTCTTTTTTCAGCCAGACTAACTAGGTAACTATGTAACTATGGTCAGCCTTGAACAAAATGTCTTTGGGTTCCATACAGTTTGATGGGTTTCTGTGAGAATAGTAATGGCCATGTTAATGTAAATATCCAAATCTGCACATGTGTATATTAGTAGAAATAGTCTTAAGATGCCTCATTAATGATTTCTATCCACAAATAGTTACTTCTCTTTCAAAAACTATAGATAGCTCACTGAAAGTTTTAAAGTCTGAAAGTTTTGAAACTGAACTGTAGCCAAACAGTTAAAAAAAACATTTCAGACACATATATGTGAGCTGTCTACCTGTAAAACAATTTCTATCCAGCCATTTCTGTGATTTAGACTTCCTTGCTATACTGCATAATGAAATGGAGACCTCACTTTTCTTAGTAACAGATACACCATAGCCTAATCACCTTCCCTTCCTCATCCTGGTACTTGGGCAATAAATCAGCAGCAGCATACTAAAGAGGTTATCACTATGTTTTCTCTTCTTGTAAGCATTGGTCTCAATGAGAAAACTCATATAAAGAGAGTGAGGGTACTGGTAACACTTACAATTATTTTTACTTTGTATAGTAAAAGAGATAATTTTATATTTGCCTTCAGTTATATAAAAAGAAAAAAACTGTGAGTTGTTTATATTGTTTACAATGAAACAAGATTTGTTTATAATTGACCAAACAGTGTCTATAAAACTTTATCTGTAATAATATTACACAGAAATCATAGAGTGTATCCTGGGCTGTTCTTCCATTATGCATAGTAACGATGCTTGAGCAGGTGTGATGCAGAGCTGGAACAGATAATATGAATGCTGAAGTAGACGTTGCTTGTTAACCAGACTTTTCTATATTTTGCCTATGCATACATTCTCCAGCATTGTAGTAATTACATAAAATTTAAAACAAGCAGACTGTTTGCTGCTATGGGCAAGCTGCTTCATTTACATATAAACTCTACAGACATGTTTGTGGTACCTTCACCATGAGCAAATTCTTCTGTGGACGACGACTAGAAGCTTATATTTTCACAATCATCTTATTTCCAGAATAAATACATATTTTACCTTCTCCTATTTATTTTTACGTTTTTGGATTTAAATGTAGTTTTTATATTTTTGTCAATCAATAATGTTTATTAAAAGTAATTTGATTTTTCTTTATTTAGAAGTACCTGACCAAATTGCACACTTGCGTTCATTATTCTAAAGTATATGCTTGTAAAGTGTCAGTAAATCCAAACCTTTTATAATGTCATTGCATAAAATATATATGCAGAATACATAAAAATATATTGTCTAGCTGTTTGTTTAACTAATTCTTCTCACTTTTGTACACATTAAAATTGGCTATAAAATTACTTAAAAACCCTCAGAACATTATATGTTGTCTAAATGCAGAGGCCCTGTAGAATGTAGATGATAGTTGCATTTTTGTATATCACTCGAAAAATTGCACAACAATTAATCAAATCCAGAAAAAAATACACTTAAATGAATTTTAGTTCACACAAATACAATTTGATCCCAATTTTTATGGTACAAAATAAACAATCAAGTAGTGTTTAGTAAACCAAAATATCAAGCTTCAAAGCTGTATGCATCCACAATGTATTGAAAAAATAGGACAACTGAAATTACCAAGAGGTAACAATTAAAATGGCTTTACAGCTCATCAGTATAGAGTTAACCATAATTGAGGGACCTCAAATTATTGTTGTTAATTTTGGCATGAGGGACAATACCCCAAATTTTTCCATTTTTTTCACTTAAATAATAATTTAACCACCCTTTCCCTTTATGATAGCATTGGTCAGGTGACAAGTACTCTTAATAGAAAGACCAGGGATCTATTGGACACTGTTTGTCATGGTCTTGGGCTCCCAGGAGCAGTGGGATAGTTCAGGAACCATTGTGCAGGAGTCTGTTAGGACATCTTGTGGAGCATCTTCAGCAACAGTGATTGATAGATCCATCTTCTTCCCTGCTAGCCACCCTATGTGATATGCTGCTGCAGTTTGCAGGCTGACTTCAACAGGCTGAATGATGGGAATGGAGCTGCTGATTTGCAAAAAAAGCTGTAAAAAAATATATTTTACAATAATTTGAGAAGTTTTGATTTAGGGCGACCATTTATTGACGAACTAAAAAGATTGTACACAGAAGTGCAAGCTTTCAAGGCACATTGACCTCAGGCAATAGTGCTGAGGCTTTTCTGCTTTTCTGTTTTCAATTTAGAAAAATAAAAATAACAGTAGCCTCCCTGGCGGTTTTCCCGAGTGTGGCTCGGGGTGAATTTCCATTACAAATAGCGGGTCCCCTAGGGACTTTCAGGCAGCATCCAAAATAAATCAAAAATGATCTTACATTAAAATCTTTTATTATTATTAAAAACATATAAAATTAATGAATTCATGATTGAAATAATATACAATACAATATGTCAGCCATTTGGATGCCAAATGGCTGACATATTGTATTGTTTATTATGTCAATCATGAATTCATTAATTTTATATGTTTTTATCACTTTGTAAAATGGAGAGTTATGTGTCCAGAGCTTATCTTTTTTACCAAACCAATACATCATAATCTATGGAACTTTGACACAAATAAAAGGTTTTAATGTAAGATCATTTTCTATTTATTTTGGATGCTGCCTGAAAGTCTCTAGGGGGAACTCCCTCAGCCAAAATCTATCAGGACGTGCAGCCCACTATCTCTCATTCACATTTTTCCATTTGCATCGCTGGATCCAGACAATGTTACTTACCTTGTCCCCTGGATCCAGCGATGTCCCCCCGCTGTGTCAGCGGGCTGTGTCTTCCGCCCTGATGCCTCTGTGTGCCGGGCTCCGTTCCCTGCGATCATCAAGTTGCATGGCGGCAGATTCAAAAAGTGAAATACACACAACACCCTTTTGTCCCTAGTGCATGTCCCAGTGCCCCCGCCTGCACGTTTATATTCTATATGCCATTCTTTCTGCCTGGAAACTTGAGAATGTCCATGTCATCCAAAAAGTGTCCCTTTACATCAAAAGCATTTTTTGATCAGCTAGAAAACAGCGATAGTAAATAAGAATCATTTGCAGAATTGAGTGAAACTGATTTGTGATGAAATTTATCATCAGACACTGAAAGTGATAACAGCGACAATTCTGCAAC
This sequence comes from Glandirana rugosa, assembly GCA_018402905.1. NCBI lineage: Eukaryota > Metazoa > Chordata > Amphibia > Anura > Ranidae > Glandirana > Glandirana rugosa. Next base: position 969,831 of record BLSH010480204.1, read on the forward strand.
TGAGCAAATTTCAGTGTTTTTGACTTGATTAAATTATTGAATACATTTTATTATTATTATATTATTATTTTTGATAATTATTTATAGTTATTTATTATATTATAATTTTTTTTCATATATATTATAATTTACGATATCGTTATTTCAAACTTTATCAAACTTGGGATGTCTACTAGACTCTTGTCCTGAGTTATTCCTAAGAATTACAGGCTACAATATAAAACGTCAAATTTCTATGCGGAAAAATGTACCGCTTTGAGATGCAAAAATCTGACATAATCATACCGCCAGGGAGGTTAATGTGGACTGCTTTTGAAATAGGTCCAGGATAGTTAAAAGGAGCTTTCATAACCCTCAGAAACTATTTAATGCCACTATGTTAAAAAAAACAAAAACTTCACCTTGTACATTGATTCCACTTTATTTAATCAAAATGAAAAAAAAAAAAAATACCAACTCTACTGCTTTCTACCACCAAAAGTTCTGGTAAAAGAAAACACTTGATTTCACTTAAACTGTAAGCTAAATTATTAAAATGGATTTGAAGATTTCAATTTTAATAAAGGAAAAGAATAAAAGTGCAGGAAGACTCAGAAGTTATCCAATTAATATGTGTAAATACCTAAGTTCAAGATAAAGATTTGGTTAATTTCAAGGACTGTATAAAGAACAAAGGGACATATAGAGGGTAGAAAATTTACTGATGATTTAGAAAGGGTTTTTTTTATGGAAAGAGTAGTAAAATTTTGCATGGGAGGTAGAAATGAGTCAGCCAAATTAATGAAAACATTTAATAAATTATTTTATGTGAAAATTTGCAATTCTACATGTGCACGATATTTATGTATGCAACTTGTTAATAGGAGAGTAATCATGAGATCAAATAAAAAATGCACTCAAACTAACTCAAAATTAAAATACACTCAAACATTTTAGAGACAATTCTTATTTTTAGGTACTGATGCATTATGATAACCTGTCATATCATTAATTTAAACATGTTGTGCTAATGTACCAATGCAAAATTGAGCAAGCATGATTTTTTGTGACCCAGCTCATCGCAATGTATAGTAGTGCATTATCTGCCATTGCAGTTCATTGCAACAAAGGTGCATTGTTTTAATGGATCAGTGGCATCACTAGGGTTGGTGTCACCTGGTGCGGCAAAACACGGTGTCACCACTTCTAAAACATTTTTGCAACCTGCAGGAGAGAGGAAGGGAGAGAGAGGACAGAGAGAGTGGGGTGGGCAGGGAGAAGGGGGGGCAAGGAGAGAGTTTTATCGGGGAAGGGAGAGGGACCCACCGGTAGCAGGGAAAACAATCCGATCCTCTTTCCTTAATGCCTGGAAGATAGCCCCCTCTCGGCTCCATAGCATTGCAGGGTGCAAGTAACGTCAAACGTCACTTCCGCCCAAAGCTCTTAAAGGAGACTTTTTTTTTCAAGTGTCATTTTTTTCTGTCTTTTTTTTTTTTTACATTTAAGTGAAAATATATTTAAGAGGTCCTGGCATGCTTTTTACTATTGCAAGGAATGTTTACATTCCTTGTAATAGGAATAAAAGTGAACTTTTTTTTAAAAAAAGGACGGTATAATAATAAAAAATAAAAAGTAAAATAAATAATAGAAAAAAAATTTAAAGCATTCCGTCCCGCAGAGCTCGTGAGCAGAAGCAAACGCATACATATGTCATGTCCACATATGAAAACGGTGTTCAAACCACACATGTGAGGTATCGCCGTAATCATTAGAGCGAGGGCAGTCCTTTTAGCACTAGACCAACACTGTAACTCAAAACTGGTAACCTGTAGAAATTTTTAAAACGTTGCCAATGGAGATTTTTATGTGCCACAGTTTGTCGCCATTGCACGAGTGGGCGCAATTTTGAAGCATGACATGTTGGATATCAATTTACTCAACATAACATTATCTTTCACAATATGGAAAAAATTGGGCTAACTTTACTGTTGTCTTATTTTTAACTCAAAAAAGTGTTTTGTTTTTTTTTTTAAAAAGGGGACGCTTGTAAGACCGCTGCGCAAATACAGTGTAACATAAAGAAATGCAACGACTGCCATTTTATTCAATAGGGTGTTAGAAAAAATATATATAATGTTTGGGGGGTTTTAAGTAATTTTCTAGGAAAAAAACTGATTTTAACTTGTAAACACAGAATCCCAGAAAGAGGCTTGGTCCTTAAGTGGTTAACTGACAACTGCGTAGTCGTGCAGCATTGTACCCAAATTAAATTGATGTCCTTTTAATCACACAAATAGAAATTTCTTTTGGTGGTATTTGATCACCACTGCGGTTTTTATTTTTTGCGCTTTAAACAAAAAAGACTGACAATTTTGAAAAAAAAAAAACTTTTTTTACTTTTTGCTATCAAACATACCTAAATAATGTTAAAAAATCTAAATTATTTATCAATTTAGGCCAGTATGTATTCTGCTACATATTTTTGGTAAAAAAAATCCCAATAAGCGTAAATTGATTGATTTGTGCAAAAGTTATAGCATCTCCAACTATGGGATATTATAGCAGGACTGCGACATTGCGGCGGACAAATCAGACACTAAGTGACACTTTTTGGGGACCAGTGACACCAATACAGTGATCATTGCTAAAAAAATGCAATGTCAATGTACTAATGACACTGGCAGGGAAGAGGTTAACATCAGGGGCAATCAAAGAGTTAAATGTGCTCCTAGGAGGTGCTTTCTAAACGTGGGGGGTGCTTTGACTGGGGGAAGAAAGAGATCAGTATTTCTGCTAAGTAGAAATGCAAGATCTACATCTTTCCCTCTCGCAGAAAGGCGGTCTGCCTTGTTTACATGATAATGAGAATGATCAATGGGTCCGGCAGAGATTGGGTCCACCGGGCCCACTGATTGGCTCCTGCTGTGTCCACTCACAGTGGAAGCGGGTTGCTGGTAGCACGTGTTCACGCCCCAGGCCCAGTGCATGAAATTATGTACAGGTATGAGATTTTGTGCATGAGGGCTGTCCTGCTGCAGTATATCTGTGTGGGAGCATTCACAAGCAGTTAAACAATTTCCATCATCACTGCTCTTTGCATTGCCTTAGGTCAGTTCTATAAGGTCAGGACTCACAGTCTGTGAGAACCTTTTCTACTGAAAGTGATTGCGACTTGCTGCCATAACTTTTCTGGTGGTAGGTACTTAGAGAAAGCGTGTTGAAAAAATGTTTGCGCTGCAACTTTAAAAACAGTGCATGAGTCAAACACATTACTATACATTTTATATTTTATATTCCCAACCATACCGCTGCTTGTTGCACATTTGGTCTTTAAATTCTTACAAATTTTCTGTTTGCTACAGAAATTTCCACTAAAATTTCTCAGACCCTCACAGACCTCTGATTGGCCTGTTTATAATCCAGTCCATCTTATTAATTGTTGATGTGTCCAAAGTCTACTGTGTGACATAACATTTAATATTTATTTTATGCAGGTCATGACCGAATATGGCACGACCAAAATAGTCTAATTTAAATCTTGCGAAACATTCTTAGATTAGAGATATAAGAATTATATAATATAATTTCAAAATAAATAAAGCTTTTTGACAGTTTTAGGCCTGTGATTAAAATATAATCATTCACCGATATATGTGGGGATTATGGCAGATATTTTTATTAGGAGACATTTTCTAGAACACCAGCTGGAAAAAAAGCTGATATATTTTTGCTGTCTCTAAATGAATGTGTTACACTAGATCAGCTTTGGCTAAACACTTTGTTTGCTATTTCCAATAGCAGATGTAGTATGTTTAGACAGAAAATGAGGGTGTGGGTTCATTAATCATATATTACATCTTTAAAGCTTTGTAAACTTTTTCAGATTTTACATTTCATTAGTTTATGTCAGGTTTTCTACTGTAATATACTGTAATATACTTAAAATAAACCTATACTAATCAAAGTACTTGGAATTGCTGACCTTGTTAAAGTTTTGGCTGGTTCCGGTCTGGAATTTTTGGTCCACTGGAGTCTACCAGCAGGTGGCTTAAATAATCAGGAAGAGATCTCACTAGAGCTCTGACCTGGAACTCAGAGAGAGATCTGAGGGAGCTCTGTGTCTGGACTTTAAAAGACAAGGTATTGCATTTTGGCTTATGTTTTGTGGGTTTCGGGGGCTAGCACCACACCGTATAGTGAGGAAACAATACTGTTTAGTTTAGCGCCGGAAGGCAACGACTTATTTCCTGTTTTGTTTGTTTTTAACTTGAAAACCTTTTACCAATAAAACTGGCAAGCCGCCAGATTTGACACTGACTCTTTTCCTCAGGAAAGTTGATCCCCATAAACTAATTACCCACAGGTCGTGGATTGAGTGGGCATCTTCTCAAAATAGAGGAGATGTTGAAGGCCTTCCTATAGGCGACTGTGGCCCAGCGGGAAACCAACCTCCAAGTCGCACAAGCCGCCACAGCACAGCGGGAGGAAAGTCACCAGGTTGCTGCAGCACAGCGGGAGGAGAGTCGCCAACAGCATGAGGCTCAGTGGGAAGAGAGTCACCAGGCTATCGCAGCACAGCAGGATGTGAATCGCCAGGCCATTGCAGCACAGTTGGATGTGAATCGCCAGGCCATCGCAGCACAACAGGAGACGAATCGCCAATTTGCAGAGGCCCTGCTGGAATTAAAGTAGGGGTCCGCACCTCCGGTGACAGTGGAACCAAAGTTGGTATGCACCTCTTACTACATGCAGAAGATGACACTTGTGGATGACGTGGAGGCATAGCTCATGACTTTTGAAAGGGTCACTCTTCACGAAGGATGGGCAAAAGAACTGTGGGTGGGACTGTTAGCACCATTCTTGACCGGTGAACCCCGAAAAGCCTACTTTGATCTGGGACCAGATAAGGCCCAGGACTATGAGACCCTAAAGGCAGACATACTCGCATGCGTAAGGGTCATCATGGCAGTCCAGGCCCAACGGGTGCATCAGTGGACTTGCCGCATCGACATGCCACCCCACTCAAAGATATTCGACCTGGTCCACCTCACCAGGAAGCGGCTACAACTGGAGACTTTGCCAGGTCCCCAGATTGTGGAGCTTGGTAATAAACCTCTATCCACATGTGCTCCCTGCTGCTTTGAGGAAATGGGTCAGTTATGGGGACCCCAAAACTGCCAACCTACTCGTGGACCTTGTGGAGAGATACACTTCTGCTGAGGACTTGTTGCACCCATCTGCGCCCCACTCCAATGTATCTAGGGGTGAAAGATTGCCCGGCTGACCCGGTTAGACTGTTCCTGGGTTCAGGGGCATGGGGAAGTTTGATAAGACTGCTACGGCTAAAGATTAGAGTTGAGCTAACCCGAACTGTAAAGTGCAGGTTCGTACCAAACTTTGGGGTGTCCGTGACCCGGACATTTGAAAAAAAGTTTGGGTTCGAGTTCTGTGTTCGGGTATTTGATCACGCATGTTGAATAGCTGCAGGGCAGCCAATCAACAAGCGTTTCACTGGTTTTCCCTAGAAGCCATCACAGCCGCCAGTGTATCATGTGACCCAGCCTCTATATGAGGCTGGAGTCAAAGTGCTGCATGTCACATGCTCTCTGGGTAGTGTAGGGAGAGGATGCTGCCGGTGCTGTGAGGGACAGATTTCAGATAGATAGATAGGTAGAGATTACTACTACTACTGCTTTTAGGGACAGATTGCAGATAGATAGATAGGTAGAGATTACTACTACTACTGCTTTTAGGGACAGATTGCAGATCTCATTCTGCATTACAGAAAGATCTGACTGGACTAGGTAGAGTCTACTGCTTAGAGGGACAGATTATTGTTCTAAAATCATCTCCTAGTTCTATAGGGTCAGGTTCCTGCTGTTGCTGTAAGGGACAGATTATTGTTCTATAATCATTTTGCAGCCCTCTAGCACTTTCCAGGACTCTTTTACAGTCATTTTTGTGCCAAAAAGTTCAGGTCCCCATTGAATTCAATGGGGTTCGGGGTTAAGGGTAAAGTTCGGGTCAAGTTCGGTACCGAACCCGGACTTTTTTCCAAAGTTCGGCCGAACCCGAACATCCATGGGTTCGCTCAACTCTACTAAAGATACTATGGGCTCTAGATCTGGAGACCTGGAGACTGGCCAAAGAAGCCAGGAAGGTCTTGGGGACACTTGAGAGGACTGGGTATAGAGCACATACAGTGCTACCGATGCCATGCATTGGGCCATATTGCTGTCAATTGTCCCCTGAATGATGAACCCATGCAATGTGATTATACTTATATAAATAGACGCCTTTCTCTTTTTGTACAGGTCGCATATACAGCATCATGTTCAAGTTGCATGCATAAGCAAATGTGTGTGATTTTTGTTGCTATGAAACCAGTCACTGCACTGATTGATTCTGTTAGTGTGGTAATGTTGGTAAAAAGCAATTGTGTAAATCCTGCAAGGTTATACCCTATCACTGTCGGGGTCATTTGCACCCTTGGGGACACTCATGACTACCAGACGGCGGTGGTTGAGATTGACCCCCCTTGGGGCAGTGTGACTCATTCAGTGGGGGTGGCACCTTCATTGCTTTATGACACCCTAATGGGCAGGGATTTTCCCCATTTTTGTAGATTATGGGAAGGCACAGGGAGTCTGGAGGATAGAGCTCCCCCTGCTGCAGAAGCACGGGAACTCTCACCAGACCCTTTTTGTCAAATGGAAGAGGAGACTGGTGGCAGGACCGAGGAGGGAGGAGACCCTCTTCCTTTTCCTATACTGGCTGGGGAGCAGGAGGAGCTGGAAAATAGCTCCCAGCTGGGGGCTAATGACCCAGAAAATGTCTCTGACCCTGACCGTGAGAGTGAACAGAATGTAGTACCTGACTTAGAGGTCCGGAGAGAGGACTTCTGTACATAGCAACTACGGAATGTCACTCTCCTTAGAGCCAGAGAAAACGTGAAGGTGATGGATGGGGAACCTGAGGACCCTAATTGGGGGGTGTCTTTTCCCTACATGGCTCTTAAATATAATTTGTTGTATCAGGTGGTGAAACACGAGGAGGATGAGGTGAAAGAGCTAGTTGTTCCCAAACCCTTTCACAGGGTGGTGCTAAATCTAGCCCATGGACATGTAATGGGGGGATATCTGGGTATGGATAAGACCAGGGAGAGAATAATCCAGTGATTCTTCTGGCCTGGGTTGCATGCAGATGTCAGAGTATTGTGAATCCTGCCCTGAGTGTCAGCTCTCTGTGCGTTCACCCCATTTTCGTAGCCCACTTGTTGCACTGCCCATAATTGAAGTGCCTTTCGAAAGAATTGCCATGGATCTTGTGGGACCCTTAGTAAAGTCTGCCCGGGGACTCCAGCACATCCTGATAATACTAAATTACGTGACCCGCTATCCGGAAGCCATACCCTTGCGGAATACCTGCTAAGACTATCGCCAGGAAGATGGTCCAGATGTTTCGTTGGGTTAGGATCCCTAAAGAGGCCTTAACAGATCAGGGCACCCTGTTTATGTCTCGTGTAACCAAGGAATTGTGCAGGTTGTATAAAATCTCCCATCTCTGTACTTCTGTCTACCACCCCCAAAAGGATGGACTTGTGGAGAGGTTTAATAAAACGCTCAAAAGCATGTTGAAAAAGGTAGTGAAAAAAGATGGGAGAGATTGGGATATGTTGTTGCCGTATCTCATGTTTGCCATACAAGAGGTTCTGCAGGCGTTGCTGAAGTGGATTTGTGACAACAGTGAGAAAAATAGTCCGTTGACTAGGAGGTTCCTGGCCCTACAGCCATTTAAGTTCACAGTGGAACACCGGGCGGGAAGACTCCAGAACAATGCGGATGACCTCTCCCAGGTCCACTGTATGGTTGGGACAGTTGCTCAGCCACAGGGGCTTGAGCAGAGGGGTAGGATATATGACGGTATGCGAGGCGAAGTGGTAGATGGACGCTACCTGTCGCCTTATATGCGTTCATTTGGACTGGATTAAACGGAGTCTGGCCCAGATTTTACCAGCCATCATGGCAGGGCTGGTACCCGGCCTGGAGTTTGTGGTCCACTGGAGTCCACTAGCATGTGGCTTAAATAATCGGAAGAGATCTCACTAGAGCTCTGACCTGGAACTCAGTGAGGGATCTGAGGGAGCTCTGTGTCTGTTTGGACTTTAAAAGACAAGGTTTGCATTTTGGCTTATGTTTTGTGGGTGTCGGGGGCTAGCCCCACACCGTATAGTGAGGAAACAATACTGTTTAGTTTAGCGCCGGACGGCAACGACTTATTTCCTGTTTTGTTTATTTTTAACTTGCAAATCTTTTACCAATAAAACTGGCAAGCCTCCAGATTTGAAAGAAAGTTGCCTGCACGCTGACTCTTTTCCTCAGGAAAGATGATCCCCATAAGCTAATCTCCCACAATATATATGTACAACATAAAGTATCTCACAAAAGTGAGTACACCCCTCACATTTTTGTAAATATTTTATTATATCTTTTCATGTGACAACACTGAAAAAATGACACTTTGCTACAATGTAAAGTACTGAGTGTAGCTTGTATAACAGTGTAAATTTTCTGTCCCCTCAAAATAACTCAACACACAGCCATTAATGTCTAAACCACTGGCAAAAAAAGTGAGTACACCCCTAAGTGAAATTGTCCTATTGGTCTCAAAGTGTAAATATTTTGTGTGGCTGCCATTATTTTCCAGCACTGCCTTAACCCTCTTGGGCATGGAGTTCACCAGAGCTTCACAGGTTGCCATTGGAGTCCTCTTTCACTCCTCCACGATGACATCACGGAGCTGGTGGATATTACAGACCTTGCACTCCTCCACCTTCCATTTGAGGATGCCCCACAGATGCTCAATTGGGTTTAGGTATGGAAACATGCTTGGCCAGTCCATCACCTTTACCCTCAGCTTCTTTCTGGCAGTGGTTGTCTTGGTGGCATGTTTGGGGTCTTTATCATGTTGGAATACTGCCCTGTGATCCAGTCTCCGAAGGGAGGGGATTATGCTCTGCTACAGTATGTCAAGGTACATGTTAGCATTCATGGTTTCCTCAATGAACTGTAGCTCCCCAGTGTCAGCATCACTCATGCAACCCCAGACCATGACACTCCCACCACCATGCTTGACTGTAGGCAAGACACACTTGTCTTTGTACTCCTCACCTGATTGCCATCACACCTGCTTCACACCATCTGAACCAAATAAGTTTATCTTGGTCATCAGACCACAGGACATGGTTCCGGTAATCCATGTCCTTAGTCTGCTTGTCTTCAGCAAACTGTTTGCGTGCTTTCTTGTGCATCATCTTTAGATGAGGCTTCCTTCTGGGATGACAGCTATGCAGACCAATTTGATGCAGTGTACAGTGTATGGTCTGAGCACTGACAGGCTGACCTCTCACCCCTTCAACCTCTGCAGCAATGCTGGCAGCACTCATATGTCTATTTCCCAAAGACAACCTCTGGATATGATGCTGAACACGTGCACTCTTCTTTGCAGCTTCTTTGGGCGACCATGGTGAGGCCTGTTCTGAGTGGAGTCTGTCCTGTTAAACCACTGTATGTTCTTGGCCACCATGCTGCAGCTCAGTTTCAGGGTCTTGACAATCTTCTTATAGCCTAGGCCATCTTTATGTAGAGCAACAATTATTTTTTTCAGATCCTCAGAGTTCTTTTCCATGAGGTGCCATGTTGAACTTCCAGTGACCAGTATAAGAGAGTGAGAGCTAACACCAAATTTAACACACCTGCTCCCTATTCACACCTGAGACCTTGTAACACGAATGAGTCACATGACACCGGGGATGGAAAATGGCTAATTGGGCCCAATTTGGTCATTTTCGCTTAGGGGTGTACTCACTTTTGTTGCCAGCGGTTTAGACATTAATGGCTGTGTGTTGAGTTATTTTGAGGGGGCAGCAAATTTGCACTGTTATACAAGCTGTACACTCACTACTTTACATTGTAGCAAAGTGTCATATCTTCAGTGTTGTCAAATGGAAAGATAGAATAAAATATTTACAAAAATGTGAGGGGTGTACTCACTTTTGTGAGATATTGTAAGTGTCAAAACTTAGCTAAAACTATCCAAAAACCACCCTTCTTAAAAGTTAAAAAGATTTGTGCATTTAGGTTGTACATAAGTATTGCTTCTATAAAGTCTACTAGTTCTTTGTAGAAAAAGGTTTAAATGAAAAAGCAACCAAAAAAAGCTGTTGTATCAAGTTACAAGTGTATTTTGGCACATTTTTTAAATATGTTTGATTCAGACTTTTGCAGGAATGGCAGATCTTGCTGTTTCAATGAATCAATATGAAGCTGTTTCCAGCAGTGCCACAAATGGACTATATCCAAGTCTATAGAAAAAAAAATTCTAGAAGGCCTCATTAGTAATTGCTTGGAGGCAACTTATTTAGATATGTTCCACAAAGAGGTGAGTACAATACATTTTTCATCCAGAGTGTACATTGCTTTAAAAAGAAGGTAATTTTCTGCCTCAGTGAGAATGTAGAGACATCTGTAACAAATAACAAAGCCAACCAGTGCACCCATCCACTCTGCCGCTTCTGGAAAGCACCTTGATTCTTTTACCATCTGATCTCAGTGTTTTGTTTTTTAATTCTTGTTTTGCTCCTCTTTACATTAAATGGCCAACACAATATAAATACACGGATTGCTCTCTTACCAGCACATTTCTATAAACTGAATGGGTAAATTAACTATCCAAATCTTGCCTTCAACAATGCAGTATTTGGTGCCTTCCAGAACTAAGCACTGTTGTTTAGGTAACATGAAAACCCTTTTTACAAGTAATGAATTTTGTAAAATGGTTGCTTCTAATTTCTTCTGTAAACATTCTACAGAAATGGAAGCAGAAGACTCTTGCAGGACAGTCAGGGGAACAGTAGGCAGACATTGGGAGATGTAGGGAAATACTAACTGTTGTGAAATATTCTGTATACAGGATTTAGTGTGCTCTCTGTGTGGTTATTGCCAGTCCCTTTGGGGTCCTATAGTCCCTGTCTCTGGGAGCAGTGGAGTGACATTATTGGTGCATCATACAGTACTTATACATAATCTGAAATACTACATTCTAAATATTGTTATTTAAAGTGTTTGTAACCCAAAAAAAAAATATGATGCTGTTCCTTTAGAGCATGAATAACAGCACAGTGTTTGTACTGTGTTATTTGGCCCTCTCTATCACCTAAAAAAACCTGGCTGATCATGCCTGGTTCTGCCCTCCCCCCCTGTAAACTGACCACGGTTTATCATAGCTGCTGAGCCCTGACACTGTTGTCAGTTTACATGCCTCCATCATCCGCAGCTATCTGCAGCTCTTTTGTGTCCTCTCTCCCTTGTCCCCAGCCATGTCCTCCCCGACCCTCCCCTGCTGCTGCTATACAATGTAAAATAACGATCTGTCCTTTGTAGAATCCCCTCTGTTATAACCTGTTATATCACACACTGCCTTTGCTTTATAAAAATGAAGAAGCGCAATACCTTAATGAAGACTGCCGCTGATGGGTCACGTGACCGCTCAAGGCTCTCCTCCTCTCCTACCAAGTGACGTCAGAGTTCAAGGCTCTCCTCCTCTCCTCCTAAGTGATGTCAGAGGGAACCCATCCCCTCCCTCTACAGTCCTCTGAGCAGGGCAGGAGAGTGTCAGGACACCAGCTGACTGCACAGTGGCCCTTCAAAAGAAGTTATTGCACTGCATCATTTTTATAAAATAAAGATAGTGAGAGATATAACAGGTTATAACAGAGGGGATTCTACTAAGGACACATAATGACTTTACAACCACTTTAAGTTTTATATAATAGAATAATAGTAAACTTGCTCTGTAACAAACATCATTACTTCATGTAATCTATGTTTTACTTATAGAATGTAAAGCAAAGTGTAAGTAAGATTGTTAATACTTAAAAAATAAATTGTTCCCTAGCTCATGTTAATATTACATTAAAGATCCAATTGAGTATAGGTGTTAAATGAAGTGCTTTAAAGCTTTGTCCAAAGTACAAGTATATTAACAGTAATTAATGTTGATCACTGGACTCTAATTAGAATGCCTATAGGACAGATGACTAATCAAATCAAGTGTTCTTTTACTTACAAATTTGTGTTCCCCTTAAGCCAATAGACAAACATTCTGTACTACAAACTAGCAGTTAGTCCTATAAAGTGGTTGGAATGGATCATTTTGGCACATGTACTACACAGCTACAGAATGTTACAGAAGTTAAGATGAATACTTGCTTAGACAGTTTATTTAAGGAAATATTTATTAAAATAATCTTCGTTCACACCCTGCTGTCTCCTGTACACCCAAAACCTTACTGCAACATTTTGAACATATGAACAGCAATACTGTTCCTGCAAGGTCAAGGAGCAAGTTGCAGAATTTCGATGTGCACTGAACAGTGGAGAAGAACTCTTCATAAGAGTGCATATTTTCCCACTACCGAATAACAGTATAGTTGCACACATTTTTTTTTCCAATAAGAGTTTTATTAGAAATAGCGGGTTACAAAGGTGGTACAGAGTAATTAAATGTCGCCAGTAGGTAGCGTCTTGCATCGGGACCTTATACCTTAGGATCCAACAATAACTGAAGATAATGATATAGCAGGCAAATAGGATCAAACAAGATTTTAGGAGAGAGAAGTGGTATACTTATGGTCGACTAACAAAATAACAAATATATCACTTATTACCTGAATGTCTCGCAGTAGCCTCACACTCACATCCTCAGAACGCGAGCCGTCCGAGTAGATCACATTTAGATTCATGTTAGAGTTAATCTCTTGCTAGATGTTTGATTGGGGTGTTAAGATGTAGGAGTGGAATGAACCTGTAATGTCTTCGATCTCTTTTCCCTCAGTGGGAAAAGCGTACTTTAGGGTGACTTTATGTTTAGTGTCCCAGATTGAAGGTAAATAGGCATATCTCATTGTGAAAGGGAAGGTGGGGTGAGAGGGGGAGGTGGGGGGGATAACCCAAAAGGAAGGGATGGGAGGAGGGAGATCGGGGGGGGGGGAATGCGGAGGTGGGAGAGAAAAGAAGAAAGAAAAAAGAAAAAAAAATGGGGGGGGGGGTTATTCGCCTTGCCTATCCCCACGGCAGCCTAGGAAGGGTTAGAGTCTTGATAATCAGAACGTTGGAACCGTTTCGTGTCAATGGTGGCTATACCATATCGGATCGTCAAACTTGAATGTTGAGGAGGAGTCCCCGACTTCTATCCCTGTTTGGGGTCGGGGTTTCCTCCCTTCATAGATTTGGCGAGGCATAAGGGAGTATTAGTGCATGTGTGTTCCAAAATTACTGAGGGGTATAACCTCAGATTAGCGTGTTCAAAGAAGTGGGTCTTGTTAGTTCCTTATATCTGTCTGTGGATAGGAAATGTAGCCAGCATGCCCATGTGCGGGTATATTTGGTAGGTGTGTCTTTAGTTGTGTGGATTAGTTATTCCATTTTGGCTGTTTTATTAATGCATTGGAACCATTCCAAAACTGTTGGCACATGCTGAGACTTCCAGTGTCTTGGTGTGCACAGTTTCACAGAGTTAACCATGTGCATGGCGAGAGATTTACAGTACGAGTGTGCAGAGTTGCATACATTTTAACCTGTGTAAGATAACACTAATTAATGACACCTCCTTACACCACTGGGGGCCTTTGAGGATTGAGTACATTTGCATAGATCATGTGTGTTATGAAGCCTTACAATTTATAGCACTGTCAGATGTGTTTATTGAATTGTGGGAGCCTGTATATATGTTCATATGGACATCAATATTATTTTTCTTTCAGTATTATTATCATTTTTATTATTATGTGTGGAAGTAGTCTAACACCAGTATTAACCACTTTAAATATTACCATACAGTCACTGTGATCTGTGTAAAGTATACCAAAAGCTGGCAACCAGGCAGAGAGGCAGTTCCATGATAACACAGCAGCTGAAGAAAGAAGCAGAGGTAATAATATAGATACAGGGTCAGATGCTGGATAGTTCACACAGCAGCAACAGTGGGTAGTGTGAAGGATGGGATGCAGGCGATAGCATGGAGAGGTGAGCATATATCCCAAAGGACAAATGGAGAGTAGTGCAGGCCAGGGTCATAACCAGTCAGATAAGTAAGCCAAACAGGACTAAAAGCAGTCTAGGTCATACACAGAGAGGTAGTAATGTAAGACAGGAACTTGGATCAGATCCAAAACAACACAAGGAACTATTGCTAACTCTTTGAGCTAATCATAGAAGTCTCTTCTGAGTTATCTTGTGAGAGGCGCGACCTAGCAGCAAGGAAGTTTGCCTGACATAGGCTTGTCATTAGAGTTGAGCGAACCTGAACTGTAAAGTTCAGGTTCGTACCGAACTTTGGGGTGTCCGTGACCCGGACCCGAACCCGGACATTTAAAAAAAAGTTTGGGTTCGAGTTCTGGGTTCGGGAATTTGATCACGCATGTTGAATAGCTGCAGGGCAGCCAATCAACAAGCGTTTCACTGGTTTTCCCTAGAAGCCATCACAGCCATGCCTACTAATGGCATGGCTGTGATTGGCAAGTGTATCATGTGACCCAGCCTCTATATGAGGCTGGAGTCACAGTGCTGCTTGTCACATGCTCTCTGGGTAGTGTAGGGAGAGGATGCTGCCTGTGCTGTGAGGGACAGATTGCAGATAGATAGATAGGTAGAGATTACTACTACTGCTTTTAGGGACAGATTGCAGATAGATAGATAGGTAGAGATTACTACTACTACTGCTTTTAGGGACAGATTGCAGATCTCATCCTGCATTACAGAAAGATCTGACTGGACTAGGTAGAGTCTACTGCTTAGAGGGACAGATTATTGTTCTAAAATCATC
>BLSH010480204.1:985959-1009264 GCA_018402905.1 Glandirana rugosa
TCGAAAATCTCAAAACCTCAAATGTTCTTACTGTAACCCGTAGTTCCACTGTAATACGTATTCCTTTTTAATCGTCAAATCTTATTAAACTTTTTTGTGTTATTCATTGAGACATAAGTAAGTAACTGTGTATGTTTAGTTAATTATATCGTGTTATATCGACTAGAAAACTAGCCTTTTATATAACATATAGGTTACTAAAATAATGTACGTACTCTAATAAAATAAATATAATTGTAGTTTTTATTAGATTTAAATATTTACACTAAATATCTGATTACATCTACTTATTTATAATAGTAACCATGCAATTACCATGTAATCTAAGTAGATGGAGTCAAAGGTGACTGAAGTGTGGACAGGGAGCTGGTAGATTACATAGACTCCATTAGTTACAAATACATGCCTTCGCGAAACTCTAGAGCATAGAGTACAACAAAAAGGCATGGAATAATATTTATTCATCTACATTAGTCTATAAATCACATTTATAAATTTAGATTATTTTTGATGTTAATATAAATAAAATAATCTCATGCATGTAATAAAATCATTGGATATACAATATATTTTCCGATCAAAAGATCAGCTATATTGTGCTATATTAATTGATTTGTATGTGTCAATGAATGAATACAGAGTTACTTATTGTGTTTTTTCAAATTATTCTAAACTGCTAATTTTTCCTTATGCATAATGTCACCTTGATGCCCAATGTCATTCTTGTAAACTCCAAAACTCTAAAAGCTACATACCCACTTGTCATGTGTTTTGTCTTAGGAATTTGTACCTATATTGAAGATCAGCTGATCTCCTGATATATGTATTTATTTTTTGTCTTTTTGAAATAAATGTAAGTCTATATGGAAGACAAAATTGCACAAGCTTTGCAGCGGTTAGCCAGTATCTTAAAGGGATTGTAAACCCCATTAATGAAATCTGACCTAGTCACATATATCTGTAGTGTTACTTATCTCTCTCCAAAGCCCTGAATGTCGTGTCTTTCTGCTGCTCCGTTCCTCTGTTATCAGTATGATACCATCTGACAAGCTCTCTGACACACAAGATCAAAGCAATTGAATATTTTTGTCGGGGAGGGAGCTTAGAGGTAGATAAGCAGAGAGCTTGTCTATTCAGACTCCAGCTCTGCGAGTTTCTTTGTTCCTCTGCCTATGTGGAGGGGGGGGGGGGTGTGCCTTTGCTCCAATCAGCTCTCACACAGTGTATGCCTAGAATCCACACCTGCTGCTAGAAGAGAAAACAAGATGTCTAACATGATGGGCACATTCTAAAGAACGTAGAAAGGGAAAGACAACCGATATACATGAAAAACTTTTGTAGGGAGATTTGTTTCATCCCGGTGTATCATCCATAGGCGTGCACAAAGGTGTTCCTGGGCACACCCTAATCCTGGGTTGGAAACCTGTCAATTGTAATCTACCCGCCAATCGAGGACAGAAGACACATAAACCGCGATCCTTCCTTGCCGACACCCAGAACAGGAGAGCCGGCGGGGGTGGAAATTAATATAACCGCTCTGTATTTTCCTCTGGCTTCTCCTCCTCTCCCTCTCGCCGACATTCAGCTGCAACAGGAGGAAAATACAGGGGATCGGTACCAATATATGCCACCCATCCTGTCCTTGTTCCTCTTATTTCTTCTTGCCTGGGTCCCCCTGTGTGCTCCCTTGCTCCCCCCCCCCATTTTTTCAGGATGGAGAGCAGGGAAGAGGTCGGTCAATATGTCACACACGCATGTGTTGGAGCCTTGAGGTGAACACCCTAATGCAATAGGCTGCACACACCTATGGTATCAACCAAGGCTGTTCACTTCACTGGATATAGGAGAAGGTTTACAACCACTTTAAGATGTAAGAATATATCTCCCACCTCAGATTTACCAGATGGGCTATTTGTTTAAGTACAGTATCTCACAAAAGTGAGTACACCCCTCACATTTTTGTAAATATTTTATTCTATCTTTTCATGTGACAACATTGAAGAAATGACACTTTGCTACAATGTAAAGTAGTGAGTGTACAGCTTGTATAGCAGTGTAAATTGATGTCACCTCAAAATAACTCAACATACAGCCATTAATGTCTAAACCGCTGGCAACAAAAGTGAGTACACCCCTAAGTGAAAATGCCCAAATTGGGCCCAATTAGCCATTTTCCCTCCCCGGTGTCATGTGACCCGTTAGTGTTTAAAGGTCTCAGGTGTGAATGGGGAGCAGGCTTGTTAAATTTGGTGTTATTGCTCTCACTGTCTCATACTGGTCACTGGAAGTTCAACATGGCACCTCATGGCAAAGAATTCTCTGAGGATCTGAAAAAAAGAATTGTTGCTCTATATAAAGATGGCCTAGGCTATAAGAAGATAGCCAAGACCCAGAAACTGAGCTGCAGCACAGTGGCCAAGACCATACAGGGGTTTAGCAGGACATGTTCCACTTAGAACAGGCCTCGCCATGGTCGACCAAAGAAGTTGAGTGGATCCCAGAATGGAAGAAAGATAGCCTTAACAGAG
Source organism: Glandirana rugosa (assembly GCA_018402905.1). Lineage (NCBI taxonomy): Eukaryota > Metazoa > Chordata > Amphibia > Anura > Ranidae > Glandirana > Glandirana rugosa. The sequence continues at coordinate 988,488 of BLSH010480204.1, forward strand.
TTGTCACTGTCACAGCTAGACTGTTGGTTCCCCTCCAACTGTATTTAATAGAAGAAAAGGGCATGCATACCGTTGTGCTCATAAGTTTACATACCCTGGAAGAATTTATGATTTCTTGGCCATTTTTCTGAGAATATGAATGAGAACACAAAAGCATTTCTTTCACTCGTGGTTAGTGTTTGGCTGAAGGAATTTATTATCAATCAACTGTGTTTACTCTTTTTAAATCATAATGACAACAGAAACTACCCAAATGACCCTGATTAAAAGTTTACATACCCCTGTTCTTAATACCTTGCACCCTTTAAAATTAATGACAGCTTGAAGTCTTTTGTAGTACTTGTGGATGAGGTTCTTTATCTTCTCAGATGGTAATTAAGCCCATTCCTCTTGGCAAAAAGCCTCCAGTTCCTGGAAATTCTTGGGCTGTCTTGCATGAACTGCACGTTTGAGATCTCCCCAGAGTGGCTCAATAATTTTGAGGTCAGGAGACTGAGATGGCCACTCCAGAACCTTCATTTTATTCTGCTGTAGCCAATGACAGGTCAACTTGGCCTTGTGTTTTAGATCATTGTCATGTTGCTTCCTGGCTGATGAATGCAAATGTTCCTCCAGTATTTGATAACATACTGCATTCATCTTGCCATCAATTTTGACCAAATTTCCTGTGCCTTTGTAGCTCACACATCCCCAAAACATCAGCGATCCAGCTCCGTGTTTTACAGGCCTTGTTGACTCCTCTCCAAATGTAGGGTTTATGGTTGTGGCCAAAAAGCTAAATTTTTGTCTCATCACTGCAAATGACTATGTGAAAGAAGGTTTGACGCTTGTCTCTGTGCTGTTTGGTGTATTGTAAGCAGGATACTTTGTGGCATTTGCATAGTAATGGCTTTCTTCTAGTTACTCGACCATGCAGCCCATCTTTCTTCAAGTGCCTCCTTATTGTGCATCTTGAAACAGCCACACCACATGTTTTCAAAGAGTTCTGAAGTTATCTGTGGGTTTTTTTTTGCATCCCGAAAAATATTCCTGGCAGTTGTGGCTGAAATTTTAGTTGGTCTATTTGACCGTGGTTTGGTTTCAACAGAGCCCCTCATTTTCCACTTCTTGATTAGAGTTTGAACACTGGTGATTGGCATTCTCAATTCCTTGGATATCTTTTTATATCCCTTTCCTGTTTTATACAGTTCAACTACCTTTTCCCGCAAATCCTTTGACAATTCTGTTGCTTTCCCCATGACTCAGAATCCAGAAACGTCAGTGCAACACTGGATGAAATATGTAAGGGTTTGTCAGGAGCCCAGAAACTCATAGACCTTTTATACACACACACTAATTACAAGCAAAATGGCCAAGAAATCATAAATTCTGCAGGGGTGTGTAAACTTATGAGCACAACTGTAGTGAAGTCCTCTAACCACTTTTTATTTGTGCATAGTAAAAATTACACTTACAGTGTCCACGATTCAAACAGACATAAAATACTGAGATTCCAGGTATGCCGCGCAGCGTGCATTCCATGTGTGTTCCATGGGCAGCGGAAGTGACATCACTGGTTAGGAGACCGGAAATACATCAACCTGTTTCGCCCCTCCCACAGGGCGTCATCAAGGACATATAACAATTGGTTGGAATTTTCTTTGCACTTTATTAAAAATTTGCATCACTGTTTGTGATATGTATTTTTTGATGTATTTATTATGAATTAATTTGATGAATTTTCACAAATTAATTATTAGAGGTCTGCTAGTGCTGTAATATTGACCAACATATATATGAAGTGTTTAATACATTTTTGTGTACAGCAGCTGCAGGACACCACTTTTATATATAATATTTTTTTCTCTCCCAGCACGGGTATATATATTCATATATATTTTTTTTCACATATCCTTTTCAATCTGCTATAATTTTGTAAAATTTTTAGATGTTGCATCTATCCACTATAAAAAAAACTAAAGGTGTTGGTTCACTGCTTTTCTCAGAAGTTTGCACAGAGATACAAGAGTTTCATCTTTGGCAAGATACTCTCAAATGCCCATTTTTTTCTAATCAGATGCAAACACTGCAGCTTTCCACATTAGAAAGCTGAGCTTTCCTTAGGTGGCTAAAATGAAAGCAGGCCTTCCCATTTAGAAATTACTCTGGAAAGGACATTGTGAAACTAACACCTACTCCATCAGAACAGAAAATAGTAGAAATATTCAAAAATGTTTGCTAAAACCTATGCAATGTACAGTCAGGTCCATAAATATTGGGACATTGACACAATTCTAATCTTTTTGGCTATATACACCACCACAATGGATTTGAAATGAAACGAACAAGATATATGTGCCTCCCACTTTTTAAGGGACCAAAAGTAGTGGGACAGATTAACAATCATAAATCAAACTTTTACTTTTTAATACTTGGTTGCAAATCCTTTGCAGTCAATTACAGCCTGAAGTCTGGAACGCATAGACATCACCAGATGCTGGGTTTCATCCCTGGTGATGCTCTGCCAGGCCTCTACTGCAACTGTCTTTAGTTCCTTCTTGTTCTTGGGGCATTTTCCCTTCAATTTTGTCTTCAGCAAGTGAAATGCATGCTCAATCGGATTCAGGTCAGGTGATTGACTTGGCCATTGCATAACATTCCACTTCTTTCCCTTAAAAAATTCTTTGGTTGCCTTCACAGTATGTTTCGGGTCATTGTCCATCTGCACTGTGAAGCGCCGTCCAATGATTTCTGAAGCATTTGGCTGAATATGAGCAGATAATATTGCCCGAAAACTTCAGAATTTATCCTGCTGCTTTTGTCAGCAGTCACATCATCAATAAATACAAGAAATCCAGTTCCATTGGCAGCCATACATGGCCACGCCATGACACTACCACCACCATGCTTCACTAATGAGGTGGTATGCTTTGGATCATGAGCAGTTCCTTTCCTTCTCCATATTCTTCTCTTCCCACCACTCTGGTACAAGTTGATCTTGGTCTTATCTGTCCATAGGATGTTGTTCCAGAACTGTGAAGGCGTTTTTAGATGTTGTTTGGCAAACTCTAATCTGGCCTTCCTGTTTTTGAGGCTCGCCAATGGTTTACATCTTGTGGTGAACCCTCTGTGATTGTTGACTTTGACACACATACACCTACCTCCTGGAGAGTGTTCTTGATCTGGCCAACTGTTGTGAAGGGTGTTTTCTTCACCAGGAAAAGAATTCTTCGGTCATTCACCACAGTTGTTTTCCTTGGTCTTCTGGGTCTTTTGGTGTTGCTGAGCTCACCGGTGCATTCTTTCTTTTTAAGGATGTTCCAAACAGTTGATTTGGCCACACTTAATGTTCTTGCTATCTCTCTGATGGGGTTGTTTTTTCAGCCTAATGATGGCTTGCTTCACTGATAGTGACAGCTTTTTGGATCTAATATTGAGAGTTCACAGCAACAGATTCCAAATGCAAATAGCACACTTGAAATGAACTCTGGACCTTTTATCTGCTCTTGTAAATGTTATAGTGAGGGACTAACACACACCTGGTCATGGAACAGCTGAGCAGCCAATTGTCCCATTACTTTTGGTCCCTTAAAAAGTGGGAGGCACATATACAAACTGTTGCAATTCCTACACCGTTCACCTGATTTGTATGTAAATACCCTCAAATTAAAGCTGAAAGTCTGCAGTTAAAGCACATCTTGTTCGTTTCATTTCAAATCCATTGTGGTGGTATATAGAGCCAAAAAGATTAGAATTGTGTCGATGTCCCAATATTTATGGTCCTGACTGTATATTGATCCCCTATAGGGAATTATGTTTTTCACAAGAGAAAAAAGAGAGTGACACATTAAAGCACTATTATAGTTGTTTACTGTCTAGCCATTTGCCTTGCTTGACTGAAAGTGAAAATTTTACGTTGACAAAGATCTGCAGTCAAACAAAATGGATTTTCCTGATAACCTCGATTACAAGTGATGGGTTTCTGCCTTGTCTGAGAATACAGTGGTTGCTGTGTTGTAGCATTTAGTAATGGCAGATTTCCCCAGAGAAAGTCCTCAACATTCTATTAGTTGGAGGAAGTGGGGAATTGTATTAAACTCCTAACCTCGCCTTTAAGTGATATCTGGCTTTTTTGTTGTAAATGCTCTATGTTTCATCATCTTAAAAGGAAGAGGAACATTGCAGCTTCCAGGGTCTCATACACAAGGACTTGGACAACATTATCAAACACATCATTAATAATTCTAAATTCAGCTTGAGGCCTATTTAAGGAGTAAATTACATGCTTTCACTGCCAAAATTATTTCTCGTCACCATGCCAAAAGTTCTGCTTAAGTGAAAAAAAAGATCTGTAATAAGCTTGAATTTTTCCTTTAGCTTTACAACATCTTTCTTTTATTTGGATTAAATGCTGAATTGCATTCAACATCTATAACATTTAAACATTTCTGAGTATTTACCTCACAGAGATGTGAAAAGGATTCTAAAGAACCTCTGAAAATTAGCAATTCCAGAATTTTTAGGTAGAAAATAATTTTAAGTATTACTAGTTAAAGACACATAGTGAAAAAAATCTAAAATATATTGATGTTTAACCACTTGCAGACTGTGCTGTAGCAAAATGATGACTACAGTGTGGTTGGCCAGTTCTGGGAGGGCGCCATATGACTCCCCCCATAATTGCACCCGATGCGCTCTGTGAACACTATGTTCTTCAGACACAGCTGATCCCAGATCGGGGTAAAGAGCCAATCACAGCAGCTCTAACACATGATCAGCTGTGTCCAGTCACAGCTGATCAGGATGTAAGCACACTTGCCAGTTATCGGCATTCCTTTCCTCACACTGTCACAGCATGAGGAGAGGAGAGAGCCAGTGACCAGCTAGTGTGAAAGAGGACATCTGCACTGACAGTCAGGGCACTGATCATCAGTGTCCTAGTTATAAGTGCAGCCCGAACAGTGCCCATCAGTGCTGCCTATTAGTGCCCATCAGTGATGCCCATCAGTGCTGCAAATCAGTGCCAATCAGTGCTGTCAATCATTGCCCATCAGTGCTGCAAATCAGTGCCAATCAGTGCTGTCAATCAGTGCCCAACAGTGCTGAAAATCAGTGCCCATCAGTGCCACCAATCAGTGATGTCAATCAGTGCCCATCAGTACTGCAAATCAGTGCCAAGCAATGCTGTCAATCAGTGCCCAACGGTACTGCAAATCAATACCAATCAGTGCTGTCAATCAGTGCCCTTCAGTGCTACCTATCAGTGCCCATCATTGCCGCCTACCAGTGCGCATCAGTGCCACATAGCAGTGCAGCCTCATCAGTGCCCACCAGTGCTGCCTCATCAGTGCTCATCAGTACTGCCTACCAGTGCCCATCAGTGCTGCCTTATCAGTACCGCCTCATCAGTGCAGCCTATCAGCGCTCATCAGTTCTGCCCATCAGTGCAGCCTCATCAGCATACATTAGTGAAGGAGAAAATTTACCTGTTTGCAAAATTTTATAACAGAAACTAAGAAAAAGGTATTTTTAAAAAAGTTTTTGTTTTTTTTTGGTTCGTTTAGCAAGAAATTGAAAACCCAGTGGGGATTAAATACCGCCAAAAGAAAACACTGTTTGTGTGAAGAAAATGATAAAAACTTCATGTGGGTACAGTGCTGCACGACTACACAATTGTCATTTAAAATGCAACAGCGCTGAAAGCTGAAAATTTGGACTGGGCAGGAAGCACTTTACAATTTAGAGGGGGAACAGTACAATTACAATACAGTTCAATACAGTAGTAATAGGAGGGCCCTGATCATGGAGCTTACAATCTAAAGGAAGCGGGAGGTGCTACAAAAGGTATTAGCTGCGGAGATGATCTAATGGAGATGCACAGTTCTTAGGTAAAGGTGGGGTAGGCTTCCCTGAATAAGTGAGTTTTCAGGGATTGACCTAAAGGCAGACACATTAGTGGCTGACCGGACATACTGGGGCAGAGAATGGACGAGGCTCTAGAGAAGTCCTCGAGGCGAGCATGGTAGGAGGTAACAAGGGAGCTATAGAGCAGGAGGTCTTGAGAGGAGTGTAGAGGACAATTTGAGGGATATCTACATATGAGGTTGTTGATGTAGCTGGGGGCGATGTTGTGGATGGGCTTGTATGTCGTGGTTAGTATTTTGAGTTTTATACAGTGGGGTAGGGGAAGCCAGTGAAGGGATTGGCAGAGAGGAGAATCAGCCATGAATGTGTAAGAGTTTAGCAGCTGCATTCATAAGATGCTGTCAGAACATCTTTTTTCCACTTGAGAAACATTGCTTGACTGCGCCCCATGCTATCATACACTGTAGCTGAAAAGCTGATCCATACATTTGTGTTCTCCCGACTTGACTTCTGCAATGCTATACTTGCTGGTGTACCTAAATCCATCATACATTGGCTCCAATATATTCAAAATTCTGTAGCCAGAATCCTGACTAGGTCTGGTACAAGTGATCATATTATCAATAACCTGGAGTCCTTGCACTGGCTAGCTGTCAAGTTTCACATAGACATTAAGATCCTCTTGCTCACCTACAAGGCTCTTCATGGCTTGGCACCCCACTATCCCATTGAACTTTTCCAACTTATACCCCCTTGGTAACTGCCGCTCCTCAAATTCTGATCTACTGTGTGTCCCCCCTACTCACCTACACTCAATGGGGGACCGAGCCTTCTCTTGCTATGCTCCAAAGCTATGGAATTTTCTTCCTAAGGATGTCAGAGAGTCCTCTTCTCTAAACTCATTCAAATCAAATCTAAAAACCTTTTTCCTGGGGGGGCGCATGCGCGCAGCTCGAGGAGACGGTCATGCCTGCCTAGAGCTCCACACAGCCGCGAGACATTCGGCCGCCTAACACCCAGCCAGAGACCCAGAAAACACAGGCACAGCCTCCGCAACACCCGCTGCAGCAACCCGCACCGTGATTATGGTCGCATCCGGAACGAAGCCCAAGATGCGGACCAAAACCATACGCGAGGCCCTGGCTCGGGCCTCGTCCAAGATGGCGCCGCCGCACGCTGCTAAAGCAGGTACACCCAAAACACCTAAACGACAGCCCTTACGGCACCCAGATCAGGGAGAATCAGACTCTGACACCCTAGCCTCTCCTCTCCTTTCGCAACCCGATGACATACACCCGGGTTTGCTCAAGCAGTTTGAGATGATGCTACAACGTGCTTTAAAGCACACCTCAGAACAAATCACAAACAAACTCACAAGGGAGATAAGGGAGCTTGGGCAGCGTACAGCAGATTTTGAGCAGAGGGTGGATGAGATGGAACATCACCTCTCCGCCCAGGCAGAGGAGATAGAATCCCTCAAGGAGGATAATCTCACTCTTCAGTCCCAATTAGAGGAGTTTGAGAATAGAGCAAGACGCTCCAACATAAGGATCAGAGGAATCCCTGAAACAGTGGAAGACCTCCAGTCCACGATCACAGCCCTTTTTCAAGAACTCTCCCCCTCCATCCCCATGGATCGCCTTGAGATAGACCGCATTCATAGAGCCCTGGCTCCACGCAAACAAAACGGTCCTCCAAGAGACATTATAGCAAAAATGCATTTTTTCTGTACCAAGGAACAGCTCCTGCAGTCTGCTAGACTGAAGTCAACCCTCACCTTCCAGGGCAATGAATATCAACTTTTTGCTGATTTATCCAAAACTACCATTACAAAACAAAGGGCTTTCAAACCCTATCTCCTAACCCTCCAACAACGCAAGATTGTATACTCATGGGGATTCCCCTTCTCCCTACGTTTTACGTACCAAGGTCGCAAATACACCAGCAGAACCGTTGAAGATCTTCAAAATCACCTGCAAGACCTACACTTGACCCCAGAGGATTCCACCCTACCACAGAGAACACGTCGACGCTCCGCTTCAACATCTCCTTTGAAAACACCCCAAACCCCTCAATCCTCCACTAAAAGAAGCAGGATATCTCCCATCCTTCAGGATCCTTCAGACTCAATGGACTGAAAGCTAAGTAGCAAAACAAACTAGCTTTCACTCTACTATCTAGATTTTAGTGCTCAAGGCACAACCTACCAAGGAGCTCAACCTCCTTTAACCCCTTACTGTCTGAGATCCGGAGAACAACCCCCTATACAGACTAATCTGTTTACTTACAGTTATAATTTTTCTTACAGGTTTATTGTTTTGGTTAATACCGGGTTTTTCACGATGGAGCTATGTCAGTCTCTTATCCCTCCTCCTCCTTAACTCCAAATTTTACAGCCTGTTCCCTTCGCATATATCCTAGGCGAATGGTACTACTTGAAACCTCCTAAGCCAATATTTCCACAACCTTTAAGAGACTCACATACCTCACCGTGGGAGTGAGTATCCCTCCCTTCATTGTTATCTCATGACATATGCAACTCTGTCGTTCTGTTGTTTTTTTTTTTGTTTATTTTTTTTTTCAGACGAGGCCCAGCCGCTGTCTATTTAGAGGCGCAATAATGAGATCGCCAAATAAGACCTCCTTAGCCCCTCTACGGACTGGTAATATTTATACTGGGCACTCTGGTTGCAATAATTGCTACTGTTTACTAAATATTTAATCATGCCGTCACATGTCTCCGGCTGTTTGTCACTGTCAGCCCCCACATCTTGCCCAAGGACCCATCTTATTGGTTTTCCTTGGACAACATGCTTCCCTCCATACAGGAACTCTGCTCCTGCCTGGACGGTAAACTATTTCCTTTACACCCTCTCCCTTTCTCCTCCCTCCTGTCTTCTACGCTATTATTCTCTCACCCCTCTCTCTTTTACCTACCTACCTTCTACACTTTGGCCGGTAGAGGGAAATCCCATCCCAACATTATGCTCACATTAGCGCCAAACATGTCCCCACCTAATGGATAAACTCAACATTTTGTCCCTAAACGTACAGGGACTTAATTCTCCATGCAAATGGCGCAAAGCCCTTCGCACGTTTGCCTCACTCAAAGCCCAAGTCATCTGTCTCCAAGAGACACATTTCACTAAGCTACTTACCCCTAAATTCCTAATCAATACGTACCCACAGTTTTATACTGCTTCGGCAGACACGAAACAAAGAGGGGTACTAATAGCCTTCCACAGATCCACCCCCTTCACGTTAAAATCTGAAATACGTGACCCAGAAGGTAGATATCTAATTTTAATAGGCCAGTTAATTGATTCTCCAGTCACAATAGTTTCATACTACGCCCCCAATAAAAATCCCTCAGCTTTTCTTTCCCATCTCCTAAAAGTTATTGATATGCACAAGCAAGGCACCCTGTTTATGGGTGGCGACTCCAACCAGGTCCTCTTTCCCTTTCTTGACAAGTCACCCTACTCACCCAACCCAACCCCCAAAAAACTCACCTTCCAACAACTCCTACAACACCACTCACTAGCAGACACCTGGCGCGAGTGTAACCCTAATAAAAAACAATTTTCTTACTATTCTCACCCACACAACTCTTTTACCCGAATTGATCATATCTTTACCACGATTGGTTCACTATCCCTATTACACTCCTCCCACATCATCCCTATCCCGTGGTCGGATCATAACGCAATCTTATCCTCTTTTTCAGCCCTCACACCCCCGCAAAGCACTAGAACGTGGTCATTGAATGACTCCCTTCTTTCCCACCCATCTCTATCGCTGCAGGTAGAGGCGGCTCTCAAGGAATATATCTCTCTCAACTCAACTGACGACATTTCACCCCTAACACTCTGGGAAGCCCACAAACCAACGATACGTGGGACGCTGATAAGCCTGGCGTCCCACAAGAAAAAAGAACGTCAAATTAAATTCCAACAATTAGAACAAGCCTTTACCTTAGCCCACACCAACTTCCAAGATAATCCCACCCCTACACACAAAAGCGAACTAGATCGGGCGAAACTAGACCTTGACCTGTTCCTCACTGACTCGGCAGAAAAATCCCTCAGAAGGTCCGGCCATCGGATTTTCATGAAAGCTAATAAACCTGACACTCTCATGGCCCTGACCCTACGAGGTCTTGAGAATCCTCATAGACCCATACGTCTGAAAACAACCCAAAGAGGTTATACTAGTAACCCCGCCAAAATTCTTCAAATATTTCATGAAAAACTCCAAGAACTATACTCTGCTCCCAAACAATCATCGGACACAAAACAAATCTCAGAATTTCTGGACTCCCTTTCTCTGCCCTCACTCTCAATAGACCAAAGAATGCAATTAGATCAACCGATCACTGAGCTAGAAACAAAGACAGCCATAAAATCCCTCCACAGCAACAAAAGGCCGGGCCCCGATGGTCTTACCGCGTCCTACTATAAACGCTTCATAGACATCTTGACCCCCCCTCACAGCTGCTTTCAATTCTATCCGTTCTGGTAAAACATTTACATTAGACTCACTACGAGCCACAATCTCGATGATACCCAAACCTCAAACGGACGACACCTCATGGGCCAACTATCGTCCAATCTCGATATTAAACAATGATATCAAACTGTTAGGGAAAATACTCGCCTCCCGTCTCAACACCATAATTGGCTCTCTAATACATAAAGACCAAACAGGCTTCATGCCCGCAAGACAAGCCGGAGACAATGTCCGTAGAGTTGTCCTCCTGACTCACCTCGCACGCACCAGACAAATCCTCACATGTTTTCTCTCCTTAGATGTCAGGAAGGCTTTTGACAGCCTCTCCTGGACATACCTACAAAACGTCCTTCTTAAATGGGGATTCAGTCCCTTTTTCTTCAAATGGGTTCTATCCCTCTACTCAAACCCGTCAGCCATTGTGTCTTATGCTGGTCACCGATCTGACTCTTTCCCAATCTGTAGAGGAACTCGACAAGGATGCCCACTTTCCCCTCTCCTATTTGCCCTGGCCATTGAACCACTAGCCCAGAAAATCCGTGAAAACCCTAATATCAAGGGTCTAGAAATAGGTGGACACACTCATAAACTATGTTTATTTGCAGATGATATCCTGCTTTTTCTAACTTCCCCAATCACATCCACTCCTAACCTCCTTTCCACCCTAACATCTTTCGCTGGCTTCTCTGGGCTAGTGGTTAACCCACAAAAATCTAAAGCCATCAATATCTCCATGCCCCCTTCCATGCATTCCCATCTACAATCAGTACTCCCATTTTCCTGGGCATTGGATGCGTTAAAATATCTAGGTATTAAACTAACCTCAGACCAATCAGACCTCTTTCAAGCTAATTATCCCCCCCTGTTAAGACATCTAATTAAACTTATGTCCTCCTGGACTACACTTACACTCTCCTGGTTAGGACGTATCTCGGCTGTGAAAATGGTTATCTTACCTAAAATTCTTTACCTTTTTAGGACACTTCCCGTGCCAGTCCCCCTATATTTTCTACGTATCCTGCAGCGCAAGGTCTTTAATTATGTCTGGGGGAAGACTAGACCACTTGTCCCTAGATCTACACTCTACCTTAGCAAATCTCAAGGTGGACTAGGCTTGCCTAACTTTTTGAAATATTATCAAGCAGCCCAGCTATCCCCCTTAACTAAATACCACGCAACCAAGGAACTCCCCCTCTGGGTGACACTCGAATCTATAGACTGCGACCCCCTCTCTGTGGCTAATCTTTTGTGGCTCCAACCGAAGGACCATAAAAGGATAAGCAACCCGATCACCCGACACTCCCTTCGTATTTGGAACACACTTAAATTTAAATATAAACTACAATCCCCTCACAACCCACTTCTCTCTTATATCTGCAATCCCTCATTCCCCCCTGCTTGGACCTCACCATCTTCATTTCACCACTGGTCCTCTGCAGGCCTTCTTAGGGCCCACTCTTTTTCCACAGATAGAAATATCATCCCATTTACTACTCTTTCAGAAAAGTACAATCTCCCATCCTCTGAACTATTCCGTTATCTCCAACTCAAACATTTTTTCTCTCCCTGCACTCGCACAGACCCCTCTCTACCTCAGAAAACCATATTTGAACAAGCTTGCGACCGTGACCCCCATATGCGTGGATTAATCTCTCAACTATATCAACTTCTCCAAGGTTCACTACCGCACACCTCACTCTCATATGTCGCCAAATGGGAACAAGACCTGAATATCCACCTTGAACCTGAAGAATGGACCAATATTTGGCAAGCCACAAAGTCAGCTACACAAAATATCATAGCCTCCGAGGCTAACTATAAGGTCCTTTTCAGGTGGTACCTGGTCCCCGCGGGTATAGCTAAATACCAAATAACCTACCCTTCAACTTGTTTCAGGGGGTGTGCGGACAAGGGAACCCATTTCCACATATGGTGGTCTTGTCCGATAGTAAGCAAATTTTGGAAGGAGATATTCGATATTATCTCCAAGGTAACAAACAACACGATCCAACCCAATCCTGCTATGGCCCTACTTAACCATAAGCCTCCAGAAATTCCTAAGACAAGATTCAAATTGGTCCTTCACATCACAACAGCAGCCAAGCAAACGATTGCTAGAGCTTGGAAGACCCCAACAATCCCAATAGTAGAGACAAAACATAGGGTGACCAAATCTATGCTACACGCCAAAATAGAGGCAACAATACTAGATACCATCTCCAAATTCGAAAGAATTTGGCTACCCTGTGTCCGACATTTTCTTCCATCAGACTTTGACAACACACTGTTGCTCCCATAATCTGACTTTCCATGATTTTAGGTTACAGAGACTAACCTTCTTTATGGGCTAATTTCCCCCTCCCGGCCGCTTTACTTTTGCACTTATTCTTTCTGACTCTCCCTATCTGCTACCTCTTTCTTCCTTGCCCCTTTGGTACTCATGCCTCTTTTCTCCTAACAACACTCAGATCTGGAGTTAATCAGAGGCGTCACCCTCCTCCCTTTACAATATCTTGTTTGCCATCGGTTATAGAGAAACCTATTTTTTGAGGCTACTTGAATAACCACCAACACATTGACACCCCACTCCACAGCAAATGAGTGGTAATAGTATATTTGAATGACACAGCCTATATTTGATCTTCTATAACTCAATCTTATGGTGACTCCACCACGTAGGCAATACATGTCAACTAGATTTATATGTCTCTCCTGTCATACGAAAGATGTATTGCGATTACCTTCAGGAATGAGTAAAGAAGTTTCATATCCGCTGCATTTTGAACTCATTTTCAATGTATACTATGTTCCTATCTGGCATGCTTGCCAAACCAGACTTTGTTTATTTTTGTTATTTTGTTTTTCCTTTCATCAATAAAATATTTGAACAAGGAAAAACCTTTTTCTTTAGACAAGCTTTTACGTAACTGTCCCTTTATCTCTTATGTTATTTTATCATGTGTATTTCTTGTGTTTTATCCTGTGTATTTCCTGTTATCCTGTGTATTTCTTGTGTTTTCCTTGTTAAGAGCTTTGAGAAGCCATCTTTAAAGGTGCTATATAAAATAAAGTTTTTTTTTTCCAAATAAAATAAAGTTTATTATTATAATTATTATTATTATCCAGGGGTTGTCTTTGGGAAATAGACATATGAGTGCTGCCAGCAATGCTGCAGAGGTTGAAGTGGTGGGGGGTCAGCCTGTCAGTGTTCAGTCCATACGCTGCACACTGCATCAAATTTGTCTGCATGGTCGTCCCAGAAGGGGGCCTCTTCTAAAAATAATGCACAAGAAAGCCTGCAAACAGTTTGCTGAAGACAAGAAGACTAAGGACATAAATTACTGGAACCATGTCCTGTGGTCTAATGAGACCAAGATAAACTTATTTTGTTCAGATGGTGTCAAGAGTGTGTGGCAGCAACCAGGTGAGGAGTACAAAGACAAGTGTGTCTTGTCTACAGTCAAGCATGGTGGTGGGAGTGTCATGGTCTGGGGCTGCATGAGTGCTTCCGGCACTGGGGAGCTACAGTTCATTGAGGGAACCATGAATGCCAACATGTACTGTGACATACTGAAGCAGAACATGATCCCCTCTCTTTGGAGACTGGGCCACAGGGCAGTATTGCAACATGATAATGACCCCAAACACACCTCCAGGATGACCACTGCCTTGCTAAAGAAACTGAGGGTAAAGTTGATGGACTGACCAAGCATGTCTCCAGACCTAAACCCTATTGAACATCTGTGGGGCATCCTCAAATGGAAGGTGGAGGAGCGCAAGGTCGCTAACATCCACCAGCTCTGTGATGTTGTTATGGAGGAGTGGAAGAGGACTCCAGTGGCAACCTGTGAAGCTCTGGTGAACTCCATGCCGAAGGGGGTTAAGGCAGTGTTGGAAAATAATGGTGGCCACACAAAATATTGACAATGTGGGCCCAATTTGGACATTTTCACTTAGGGGTGTACTCACTTTTGTTGCCAGTGGTTTAAACATCAATGGCTGTGTGTTGAGTTATTTTGAGGGGACAGCAAATATACACTGTTATACAGTGTGTTGAGTTATTTTGAGGGGACAGCAAATATACACTGTTATACAAGCTGTACACTCACTAATTTACATTGTAGCAATGTGTAATTTCTTCAGTGTTGTATCATGAAAAGATATAATAAAATATTTACAAAAATGTGAGGGGTGTACTCACTTTTGTGAGATACTGTATATAGTCAATGTCATTCAGTATATCTCTAGTGTTTATTTTAAAGTACAGAAATTTTGAAGAATGCTATGTTGTTTTTTGTTATCTTTTCCATATTTACAGGTACAAAGCACAAAACCATGGTGGAAGCCCGAAACGGAAGTGGCACTATTAAAGCATTTCCACGAGCTGGTGTAAAAGGAAGATTGCTTATCAGCAAAGGGAACACAGGCCTCCAAAACAAAACATTTCACTGTGAAATTTGTGATGTCCATGTCAACTCTGAGACTCAGCTTAAACAGGTAATAGCATGCTATCAAATGTAGCCAGTTATATAAACATTAAAGCAACTCTGTTGCTATGTAAAATGAAAGTGAGCAAGCCAAACCCGTCAAGAAAAGCATCAATATTTACCTGTCCCTCTCCACTAAATTTTGTTGGAGAAAAACTATAAAATAAAAAAACATGCATGTCTTGTCGGATGTCTGGTCCAGTTTTAAATCTGATGCCCCACTGTGCTCTTGGGTTCTTTCAGAAAGTCCTTGTGTCTTGTAGTGATGTAGAGCTTGAATTAAGGGACCATAGAGCTCAGCAGGGCGTTGCAAACATCCAACAATACCGGAAGTGCCAGATGAAATTTATTGACAGCAAAATGTGCATCAAAATGTCCATCTTTTGAAAGGTCATTTTATCCTGTAATAAACTATGAATAAGGAATGTATCTCTTACTGATTTAATGGTATTTCCATAGTATTGCCATATTTTGGCATGTACCGTGATTAGCGGGGGAGATGAAGATGATAAGAAACTGTGTATACAATACAGTGTGAAGTATGTTGAGTTGGGTAACTTGAATTTGAGTAGAGATCATTTATCTGGTGTATCCCCCAGTCCCCCAATCCCTTAAATACAGATCCAGAATAAGGTGTTAAAGGGAAATAAGTGGAATATCACAAATGTACCGTTGAGAGGGATGTGGAGTAAGCCACATTATCACTCCCCAAGCTATTAGGGATGCCTTAGTGGTGGGAGGAAGCAGGTTTAGATTTAGTGGTTTCCACATATCTGCATATAGTATGGAGCATAGACTTAAGGTATTGTTAAAACCCTTCTCAATGTCCAGCCACCGGGGTTCAGCTGCAAGGTTTAACCAGTGTTTGAGTGCGTCCGCATGTACAGACGTGTGATAGTCCTGTAGGTCTATCATTCCCATGCCTCCAACTGATCTATGTTTAATTAAGGATATATGGGAGCAACGGGCTCTTTTCCCTTTCCAGATAAATGTTTTCATTGGTGATGTTAGTTCTTTCATGTATGTTGATTTCAATGGGATGTGGAGAATTCTGAACAAATATAATATTTGCGGAAGTATGAGCATCTTATATGCTGCTAGTCTGCCCACCCATGACAACTCAACTTTAGGTAAGTTTTTCATTTCTTTATAGAGTTTGGACAACATTGGCTTGTAATTAGCATCCACATGGGAGGCACAAATGGGTGTGCTAGTGATACCAAGATAAGTTATGCCCTTCTTGGCACAGGTGTATGGCAACCTGTCCTTCAAGTTGGATACGTCGTTGTTGGGAATGCCAAGATTCAAAATTAAAGATTTAGTGTGATTGACCTTATAATTAGAGTTGAGCGAACACCTGTATGTTTGGATTCGTCAGGTTCAGCTGAACTTCGCAAAAAAGTTTGGGTTGGGTACCGAACTTAACCCGAATTTGACCCTGGACCCCGAACCCCATTGAAGTCAATAGTGACCCAAACTTTTGGGCACAAAAATGGCTGTAAAAAGTCCTGGAAAGGGCTAGAGGGCTGCAAGAGGAAGCATAATGTGGGTAAGAGTAGGACAAGTGCCCTGTAAAGAAATGTGGATAGGGAAATAACTTAAAATCACATAAAAAAAAATGGAGGAGGAGGTGGATGTGGAGTAGGAGGTTGAGTAGGCCGTGACCGTGGCGATGTAGGTTGAAGTGGCGGTGGAGGAGGAGGAGGAGGTAGCCAACACTGTTTTTGTTTGTTTTTTTTCTAATTGGGGTAGCCCCCAAAATATTGAGACATATTAAAAAAAAACAAGTATACCAATGGCTGTGTGAGGCCAGTCTAAATGTCTATTCTGCACAAGGTACAGACAAGTCTTGTGGGATCCATGCCTGGTTCATTTTAATAAACGTTAGCTTGTCCACTTTGGCTGTGCACAGGGGGATGCGCTTGTCTGTGATAACGCCCCCTGCCGTGCTAAACACACGTTCAGACAATACACTGGCTGCGGGGCAGGCCAACACCTCCAAGGCATAAAGGGCAAGCTCAGGCCATGTGGCCAATTTGGAGACCCAGAAGTTGAATGGGGCAGACCCATCAGTTAGTACGAGTAGGCGTATGCACACATACTGTTCCACCATGTTGCTGAAATGCTGCCTCCTGCTAAGACATTGCCTATCAGCTGGTGGTGCTGTATGTTGTGGCGTGCTGCTGACAAAGCTTTTCCACATATCAACCATGCTAACCCTGCCTTCTAAGGTGCTGGCGGTGCCACAGCTACATTGGTGACCTCTTCCTCCTCCTCCGCCTTCGCCTTTTTCTTCCACTGAGCCCCCTGTGTCATTTGGGAATGCCCTCAGCAGCGCGTCTACCAGCGTGTGCTTGTAGTCACGCATCTTCCAATCACGCTCCAGTGAGGGAATTAAAGACGGCACGTTGTCCTTGTAACGGGGATCCAGCAGGGTGGCCACCCAGTAATCAGCACAAGTTACAATGTGGGCAACTCGGCTGTTGTTGAGCAGGCATTGCAGCATGTAGCCGCTCATGTGTGCCATCCTGCCCAGAGGCAAAGACAAGCTGTCCTCTGTGGGAGGTGTATCATCTGTGTCCTTCGTATCCCCCCAGCCACGCTCCAGTGTTGCCCAGGAGCTGCGTTGGGTGCCACCCTGCTGTGAACATGGTTTCTCCTCCTCCTCATCATCATCCTTGTCCTCCTCATCCTCCAGATCTGTGCCCTGGCTTGAAAATGTTTTACCTGGCCTATGCTGGTGCAGGAACCCACCCTCCGAGCCACTTGTGAATGACTGGCCTAATAACCGTGGAAATGACCCCTCTTCCTCCTCCTCTTCCTCCTGTGCCATATCCTCTTCCATCATCGCACAAAGTGTTTTTTCAAGGAGACATAGAAGTGGGATAGTAACGCTGAGAACAGCGTCATCGGCACTGGCCATGTTGGTGGAGTACTCGAAACACCGCAATATGGTACACAGGTCTTGAATGGAGGCCCACTCATTGGTGGTGAAGTGGTGCTGCTCCGCAGAGTGACTGACCCGTGCGTGCTGCAGCTGAAACTCCACTATTGCCTGCTGCTGCTCGAACAGTTTCTCCAGCATGTGCAAGGTGGAGTTCCACCTTGTGGGCACATCGCATAGAAGGCGATGAGCGGGAAGGCCGAAGTTCCGTTGCAGTGCAGACAGACGAGCAGCAGCAGGATGAGAATGCCAAAAGCGCGCACAGACGGCCCACACTTTCTGCAGCAGCTCTGACATATCATACCAAATTCAGCATATGCACCAGGCAAGGGATGTGCATCAAACCGGGTAGGCCCAGAGCTGCTACGAGCTTTCGCCCATTATTGCACACCACCAGGCTGGGCTTGAGGCTCAGTGGCAACAACCACTCATCGGTCTTTTGTTCAGTGCCCGTCCACAGCTGCTGCGCAGTGTGGGGTTTATCCCCCAAACATATCAGTTTTAAAACAGCCTGCTGTCGTTTCCCCCTGGATGTGCTGAAGTTGGTGGTGAAGGTGTTACGCTGAACGGATGAGGAGGGGGTAGAGGAGGAGGAAGTACAGTAGGAGGAGGAGGCAACAGGAGGCAAAGAGAAATGCCCTGCAATCCTCGGTGGCAGAAGGACATGCTCCAAACGGCTAGCCGCCTCAGGCCCACCCACCACTACATTTGCCCAGTGTGCAGTTAGCGAGATATAGCGTCCCTGCCCGTGCTTACTGGTCCACGTATCAGTGGTTATGTGCACCTTGCCACAGATGGCGTTGCGCAGTGCACACTTGATCTCGTCCCTGACTTGTTTGTGCAGGGAAGGGATGGCTCACCTGGAAAAGTAGTGGTGGCTGGGAACCACATACTGTGGGACAGCCACCGCCATCAGGTTTTTAAAACTGTCCGTGTCCACCAGACGGAACAACAGCATTTCAAAGGCCAAGAATTTTTAAATGCTGGCATTCAGGGCCAGGGATCGTGGGTGGGTAGGGGGGTACTTCTTCTTTCTCTCAAGTGTTTGGGAGATGGAGAGCTGTAAGCTTCCTTGGGACCATGTGGAAATGCTTGGGTTGGTGGCGGACATGGTGGCATTGCTGTCACATGGTCTGTTTGCTGGGTGGCAGGTGACACTGGCACTTTAGAGGTGGAGGAAGAAGCCAAGGCAGCAGCAGAAGAGAAGGCAGGAGGAGGCCGAGACCTTTCTTGGATTTTGAGGTGCTTATTCCACTGCCGCTCATGCTTTGAATTTAGATGCCTGGTCATGCAGGTTGTGCTCAGGTTTAGAACATTTATGCCTCGCTTCAGGCTCTCATTGCACAGCATGCAAACCACTCATGTCTTGTCGTCAGCACATTGTCTGAAAAACTGCCACGCCGGGGAATGCCTTTGAGCTGCCTTTGGTGTGATAGGTCTCTAGGTGCAGTGGGTAGTAGCAGGTGTACTGTCGAGGGGAAAGTCGCTCCGCTTTTGCAACCTGCTTCCTCTTTTGCTGTGCTGGTGACTCTGTGCGACCACCACCTCTTCCTCCAAACTGCACAAGTCACTCGCATGACCTTCATTCCATGTGGGGTCTAAGACCTCATCATCCTCCTCCACATCATCTTCCACCCACCCTTCACCACTGCCCTCCTTTTCAGTCTGCACACTGTGGAAAGCCGCAGCAGTTGGCACCTGTGTTTCATCATCATCAGAGATGTGCTGCGGTGGTGTTTTCCATGTCCTCATCCTGAAACAGAAGTGGTTGGGCATTGGTGCACTCAATGTCTTCCACTTCTGGGGCAGGGCTATGTGGATGGCCCATGGAAAGCACACCAACAGAGAATGCTGCATGACTTGGGGCTCAGACTGCTTGGCTGATTTACAAGGGGCTGAGGTGAAAGACAGATGGCCATGGGGTTCAGGTGCCAACTCTGAGCTTTCATCAAGGGACCGGGTGGGAGATAATGTGAAGAAACTAGAGGCATTGTCAGCCACCCAATCTACTATTGCCTGTACTTGTTCTGGCCTCACCATTCGTTGAGCAGCATTCGGGCCTACCATATAATGTTGAAGGTTTTGTCGGCTACTGGCACCTGAGGAAGGTGTTTCACTTGTGCGTGTAGCTGGCACAAATCGACCACGTTCTCTCCTTGCAACAGGAGATTCACCAACACCACCAACACCAGCAGCACCACAACCACATCCTCATTCTGGACGCAAATGTACTATGTAGCACTATTTATTAATACAAAACAAAAAAGAATAATAAATTATTCTTTTTTTTTTGGAAAACAGCAACGTAGACACACTTTTTATTTATTGCAAGAAATGCACCGCTCACACCAGCAGCAGGAACCTCTCCCTACACCATTATGAGATGATTTTTGAACAATAATCTTTTCATCACAGGAGCAGCAGGAACGTCTCCCTGTAGCACTATGATGAGATGGTTTTAGAACAAAAATCTGTCCCTCACAGGAGCAGCAGATCCTCTCCCTGTAGCACTATGATGAGATGATTTTAGAACAATAATCTGTCCCTCACAGGAGCAGCAGGAACCTCTCCCTATAGCAGTATGAGATGATATTAGAACAATAATCTGTCCCTCACAGGAGCAGCAGGAACCTCTCCCTCTAGCAGTATGAGATGATTTTAGAACAATAATCTGTCCCTCACAGGAGCAGCAGGAACCTTTACCTCTAGCACTATGATGAGATGGTTTTAGAACAATAATCTGTCCCATACAGGAGCAGCAGGAATCTCTCCCTCTAGCTGTATGAGATGATTTTAGAACAATAATCTGTCCCTCACAGGAGCAGCAGGAACCTCTTCCTCTAGCAGTATGAGATGATTTTAGAACACTAATCTGTCCCTCACAGGAACAGCAGGAACCTCTCAGTGTAGTACTATGATGAGATGATTTTAGAACAATAATCTGTCCCTCACAGGAGCAGCAAGAACCTCTCCCTGTAGCACTATGATGAGAT
>BLSH010480204.1:1009274-1023225 GCA_018402905.1 Glandirana rugosa
TCCCTCTCCAAGAACGACGAGGACACTCCCTGTCTAATAACAAGATTTTATTAGAACAATAATCTGTCCCTCACAGGAGCAGCAGGAACCTCTCCCTCTAGCAGTATGAGATGATTTTAGAACAATAATCTGTCCCTCACAGGAGCAGCAGGAACCTTTACCTCTAGCACTATGATGAGATGGTTTTAGAACAATAATCTGTCCCATACAGGAGCAGCAGGAATCTCTCCCTCTAGCTGTATGAGATGATTTTAGAACAATAATCTGTCCCTCACAGGAGCAGCAGGAACCTCTTCCTCTAGCAGTATGAGATGATTTTAGAACACTAATCTGTCCCTCACAGGAACAGCAGGAACCTCTCAGTGTAGTACTATGATGAGATGATTTTAGAACAATAATCTGTCCCTCACAGGAGCAGCAAGAACCTCTCCCTGTAGCACTATGATGAGATAATTTTAGAACAATAATCTGTCCCTCACAGGAGCAGCAGAAACCTCTCCCTATAGCACTATGATGAGATGATTTTAGAACAATAATCTGTCCCTCACAGGAGCAGCAGGAACCTCTTCCTATAGCACTATGATGAGATGATTTTAGAACAATATTCTGTCCTTCACAGGAGCAGCAGGAACCTCTCCCTATAGCACTATGAGATGATTTTAGAACAATAATCTGTCCCTCACAGGAGCAGCAGGAACCTCTCACTGTAGCACTATGATGAGATGGTTTTAGAACAATAATCTGTCCCTCACAGGAGCAGCAGGAACCTCTCCCTGTAGCACTATGATGAGATGATTTTAGAACAATAATCTGTCCCTCACAGGAGCAGCAGGAACCTCTCCCTCCTCCCGGTAATCTATCCCTCACAACACTAGTAAACTGTACCTAGTCCAGTATCAGATGGTTTTAGAACGCTAAGCTTTCCCCTCACAGCACCGCCAGGAACCTGTCTTTAATGCAGGATGAGATCAGATTAGATCGGTAATCTATCCCTCACAGCGCCGGCATCATGCTCTCCCTACACTAGCCTGAGACAATGTGACACGCAGCATACGTGACTCCAGCTTATATAGAGGCTGGGTCACATGATGCACAAGCCAATCACAGCCATGTCAATAGTAGTCATGGCTGTGATGGCTTCTAAGTGCCAACGAGTGAAACGCTTGTTGATTGTCTGCCCTGCAGCTATTCAACTCGAGCCAAAAATAGTCCAGGTCACATGATGCACTGGCAAATCACAGCCATGCCATTAGTAGGCATGGCTGTGATGGCTTCTAAGGGCAAACGAGTGAAACGCTTGTTGATTGGCTGCCCTGCAGCTATAGAAAAGGAGGGAAAAATACCGAACCCAGACTTTTTTTCCAATGTCCGGGTTCGGGGCACGGACACCCCAAAGTCCGTTACTGGGTTCGCTCAACTCTACTTATAATATGATAGTTGACTAAATTCTGTCAGAGTTTTATGAGCTCTAGGGAGAGACGTGTGTGGGTTTGTTAGCATCAGAATGATGTCATCCACAAATAAATTATTGATGTGGGGTCTAGCTCAAAAAATTAACCCTGTTACTTGTGGATATGAGCAGATTCTCTCTGCCAAAGTTTTGATCACTAAATTAAATATTGTAGGAGATAGGGAACAGCCTTGTCTTGTGCCGTTTGATATGAGAAAGGGCTTGGTAACATATTCTCTGTGCACACCTGGGCCGAAGGGGAGGAATATAGTGTCAATACTGCAGATAGAATAGAGCCTTGAATACCAAACCTCTGCAGGACTTGTGACATATACTTCCAATACACTCGGTCGAGCACCTTCTCAGCATCAATAGAGAGAGGCAAGGAAAGTATTCAACGTCGCTCAGCAGAATGAATAATGTTGATAACCTGTCTGGTAGCGTCTGAAGTCTGCCTGCCAGGAACGAATCCCATCTGGTCTGCTTGAATCAACCTGGGCAACACCTCCTTCAATCTTTGTACTAGGAGTTTGGCATATATTTTAACATCTATATTAAGTAGAGATATGGGGCTAAAATTGGTAGGACAATCAGGCTTTTTCCCTGGTTTTGGTAGGGTGACTATGTTCACCCGCGTCATCTCAGTAGGAAAGGATGCCCGGGTTGCTGCGGCAGTAAACATGGTTTGTAGATAAGGGACTAATTTAGAACTAAATGCCTGGTAGTACTCTCCCAGGAATCCATCTGGCCGGGAGCTTTCCCACTCGGCATGGATTGAATAGCTTTAAGTATTTCAGGTCTGGAGAAAGGACAATTTAAATCATCAAGGTCTGAGGTGGTTACTGAAGGTAGGTTCAGTTTGTCTATGAATGAGGAAATGAAGTCACCTGTAGGTTGTGGAGTGAATGAGTCGTCCTTCAGGTTGTAAAGCGATTCAAAATAGTCTATGAAAGCATACGCTATTTGCTTGGGGGTATTTTCCTGCTCTGTTATGGAAGGTGTAATATTTCAGATTAAGTTGTCTGAGCATACGGTCATGATTCCCTTGAAGCAGGGAGCGGAGGTCCATGCGTACCTTGGCTAATTGAGAGGCTTTAGAAGGGTCTGGCTTGTCTTTATTTTGTTTCTCTATGTCATTAAGTTCAGTCATTATCCGATGCAGAGTAGTGGCATGGAGCTGTTTAGCGCATGCACCTAAATGTAGTAATAGCCCTCTGCCATATGCCTTATGGGCATTCCATAATGTAAATATATCTACGTCAGGTTTATCATTGGAGGTAAAATACTCCTCTAAGTGGTGGTGGATCTTCTCTTTCATGGTAGGGTCATCAAGCAGTTTCTAGTTACAGCGCCACAATAAGGTTGGACAACAGAGGGCCCTTTCCAAGATCGTGATAGAGATTGCAGCATGGTCAGACCACGATATCAGCTATGTCAGAGTGGGACACCTGTTGTAACAACCACTTGTTCACTGGAAAGAGGTCAATTCTAGAGTATGAATTAAATCTAGGGACATAATATGAATAATCTCTTTCAGATGCATGTAGGCATCTCCATAAATCATACAGCTAATAGGAACCTTGCCTTGAGTTAGTAGAGTGCACCCCTACTATTGTGTACAAACGTTCATTAATATAACACAACAATAAAACATATCTACCATCTTGTCTATGATGGAAGAGTGTAATTTAAAGGATACTGAGTTCTTGACAGCAATCAGAACTCCCTTTTATTTGGAGGAGTATTCAGCGGAGAAAATATATGGGATGTCTTTGTGCTGACATCTTGGAGCTGCTGAGGCCTTGAAATGAGTCTCTTGAACAATTACTACATCTGCGTTGGATTTGCTGGCTTCTTTCCATAATGAAAAACATTCAGCCGGGAGGTTGAGGCCTCGGGCATTGATGGATAGTAATTTAAGAGACATGGGATTGAGGGTAGAGGTAAATCTGGAGTATTTCTTTCTGCGCTTAAAGTAAGATACTGAAGCTTAATATACAGTCATGTGCAGGTGAAGTTGTAGGTGCATATAACAGTCTGTCAGAGAAATAGACACCCTCTCATGAATGCTGGCCTAAGAATCGCGAATCGGCGCAGACAGATGCGCGCAGGCAGACGCAATAGAATCGTTTGCGCATGCGCGGTGGCACACGCATAGCGTGACAGATCCTGGCACCAAATGGCCTATTTAAGCCTGCTGCTAAGAACAATGCATTGCTGGTTTATCTTAAGCTTCCCCACTGTGTTCCTGTGCCTTGTTTACCTGCTTTCTCCGACCTGGCCTGTCTTGACCTGCTCCTCCTGATTCCACGGCTTTGACTCCTTGGCTTGTTTCCTGACCTTGCTGCTGCCTGCTCCCTTGTATCTGACTTTGGATTGGCTTACAGACTCTGCCTTGCCCTGTCTCCTGTGTATGACCTAGCTTGTTCCAGTTCATTCTAACTGCTTCGGACTGTCTCCTGTGTTTGACCCCCAGCCTGGCTCTTGGCTCTGCTCTACAGTCTGCTCCACTGCCCAGAACTTCTGGATCCTGTTAAGCGTGCCTGCATTACATCACATCCAGCCTGCTCAGCCAGCCCCGGGATCCTGTCTCCAGCAACCAGTTGAACTGTGCTTCTGTGGGCACCTCACTCCCTGTTCCATCTCCAGGGGTGTGCTGCACTCAGCCGCAAGGGGAGCCCTCTCAGCATCTCAGCCTCCAACCGGTATGTGACACAGTCTGAAGATGATCAACATAATGTATAGTACATAGCGCCTTTTAAGAAAATAATGAAATTTGTAACTAGGGTGCCTAAGTGTAATAGCCAGGGTAATCATGAGAACCCTGGTAAGGGTAAAAAAGAAAGTTCCAAAGAGCTCAGGGCAGCCAAACTGCATATCAGTTGGGGGGAAGAAATAGAGATGTTTGCTCACAGGTGAAACAACAATGGAGAGCTCGCTGCTCATGAGAATATGGCTTCTTGGCCTTGATTCTGTCAAGTGTGATTGCCCAGTGCAAATTTTTTCTTGCCACTGCGTTTGTATGATGCCTTGTTCCAGTCCCATGATGGTCTAGTGGGTGGGTGAGATTTTGGATGGTCAGGTGGGTCCACTGGGACAATTTTCCCCTCTTTTAGAAGTTGGAGCCCCTCTGGTAGAGAATTGATGAAGAAAGTTGAGCCAGCATGCCAGACTTTCAAGGTAGCGGGATACTTCCACTGGTATCCTATTTCCTGGTTTTGCAGGGTTTTTCTGAAAGAGATTATGTTTTTGTGTCTCTGTAAGGTGTGCGTGGAGAGGTCAGGGAGAACTCAGTTGAGACACAATGCCGTAAGGACTGTTTCTTTTGCTTGGTAGTAGTGCATCCTTAGAAGAATATCCCTTGGGTATTCATCCTGAAGAAATGATGGTTTGGGGGTTCTAGGGATCCTGTGAATAGTCAAGTCTGTAGGTGACAATGACGGCACCGCTGCATGGAAAAGATCTCTGGCATAATGAGAAAGCTGCGATGGTTGCACTGACTCCGGCATGCCCCTTATTTTTAAATTGTTGCACCTGGAGTGATCCTCCAGGTTGGCCACTTTTGTTTTTAGCCAGGCGATTTCCTCAGCATGGGTTGTGTGTGCGTCAACCATGTTGTTGTAGGGTTCTGTGCAAGCACCTATGGTGTCTTCTAGGTGACCTATTCTCCCCTCCAAATCATGGACTTCCGCTGCATATTTATTGAAAAATGCTGACATATCAGCTTGCAATGAGGAGCGTAGTGATAAAAGCATTTCTTTCATCATTATATATGACATTGGTTGTCCTACTGTGGGGGAGGAGGAGATAGGATCAGGAGTGGTGCTGCTTGGTGCTGTGGTGGGGTCACATACTGAGATTTAGCAGGGCTGCCAGTGTTAGGGGTGCCTGAGGACACTTCCTCATCATGTCCTGGATCTTCCCCTCTCTCCCTGTCTCCTTGAGGTAAAATAAACTTAGCAGCCACTAGAGGTCTATCCTCGGCTGAGTCTTGATGTCTCCTGCCGCCATTTTGTTGTGGTCCTCTTCAGATCTGCGGAAAGTATCCGGACATCTTCTGGAGCTGCAGCACTTCTCTCTTCCGGTGTGACATTGCCGGTGGTGTGAGGGGTCTGCAGAAGACTTTTCTGGCTCGGGCAGTGTGATGGGCTTGTGGATGGGCCATGTATCTTGAAGCTCAGAGCAGAGCTATGTTCTCATGCGGCCATCTTAGACAGCGGTTGCCACGCCCCACCTTAAATGTTTTCAATATGAACCTAGGATCAGGAACACAGGGCCATGACCTCAAACTAGCAGGAAAAAAATAGAAAACTAATCTCAGGCATATTATGTTTCCAAATGAGTAGTTGATGTTTGGAACAGACTTCCAGCAGAGGCAGTTTGACAGTCAACAATAAGTGAAATTAAATATGCTTGGAACAAACATAGATATATACTCAAAAACAACAACAAAAATCAGAAAGGGTCAGATATGATTGAGATGATAAAGATATGATTATCTTTTAAAGTCAGTGGAGTTTGACATCCTGAGTGACAGAATGGGTAATTCATGGTTTGCTTTGCAAGCCCAATTTTTCATTTTTTTACACAATGACAAAGTTGCTTTAAAGTACAGTACATTGCTTATATAGTGGATGTTTATTTGTGTTAATGCACCCTTCTGAGCTCAAACTCTCATACAGCTCTGAAACTCTCATATAGCATGTATTTATGTGAAGCAACCAGTTGGGTTTGAATCCCTGTATTTTGTGGAACTGTTAGGAAAAGCCTGTCAGTTCCTGTGGTTTTGCTGCTATTGGGCGTGCTCGCACGCGCCCGTACGCGTGCATGCGCCAGAAATGGCGCCAAACAACACTATTTGAACTTCCTGCATCTGTCAGCAAGCGCTGTCCATTCTGCAGTGTACCTGTGAGCTCCAGCTCTGTTCCCTGATACCTGTTCCTGTATTGTTCCTGCCTTTGTGATCCGACCCGGCTTGTCCTGACCTGCTATCTGTCTGCCTGCACCGACCCTGGCTATCAATGACCATCCGCTTGCCTGACCCCTTTGTACTTTGCCGCCAGCCCGTTAACGAACCCTGCTTGGACTTTGACCATTCTCTGCCTGACCCTTCTGTACCTTGCTTGCCCGCCAGTTGCCTACCCAGCCTGCATGACCATCCATCTGCCTGCATGACTATCTGGAGCTTCACACCACCACCAGTGACCATCCAGCCCTTGTGCCATCCCACACTCCGGGACTTCCTGTTTATACTACCAGGGGTCCCCGAATCGGGTGTGTAAGAGTGGTTGTTCCCTGCATAAGACAGGCTCCACCTCCAGGACCATGACAGGAACCATCTAACCATGACAGTTCATACCTCTACAATAATCTACATACAATGCTGCTTTGGTGTGTTAAAGATGAATTAAGCACAAGGCAACCGACTTCAGGAAGGGTTACAGTAGTATTTGGAAGAGGCACAGTGCTCTCAGAAATTGGGGGGTGTCATAATATAGGCCCTTCATATTCCCCTGGGCTTTCTAATTATGATATGTTCCCATTTCACTTTAATATTTTTCATGTGTGTTTTCCCTTAATAGAAGTATCACATTTTTCACATTTTAACTTAACGTTATACCATTTTCAGTGATGCTATTTTCAGGCAACATGTTTTCTTTTTTTTTTTTACTTAAAGGAAAATTTCCATTAGAGAAACATAAAGGCAGCCACTATGGACCCCTCCTTCTGATACTGCTAGTTGTTAGGCTATCATGCTCACTCTCTTGACTCAGTAGCAGGGCCATCATCAGGGGGGGACAGCCCAGACACTTGTAGGGTGCCCAGGCGTCCTGAGGGGACCCAGCTGCCAAGCAGGGCTGGGAGCGGGCAGGGTCAGGTACAGGCGTGCACCTTGGCTGCGCTGTATGTGCATGAGTCGGCAGCTGCTGCTGATCTGTACCCTTGAGCTGACATCAGGCTCTTTGCTGCCACCTCTGGCTACTTCCTGCATGTGCACTCCTCGTGTGTGCTGCCTGCACTGTATTGTGGACTGTACTTGGCTCTCTGTGTCTCAGCTACATGTGGAAACAAGAGCTGAGACTAGGAAGACCACCTTACATGTAAGGGTGTGTGTCTGTGTGTACACGTGTGTTAGGCATGTGTGGTTAGTTTAGTTCCCAATTAAAATTCGGATGCATTTTCCTTTTCCAGATGTATTTGAATTTCTGAATTACAATAGTACCGAATTTAAATGAATCCAAATAACAAAAAAGAAAATTCGGCTGAAATTCTAATTTGAATAACTTTCGAATCGTTTTTGAATACTATTTGAATAGTTTTCAAATTCGAATTCGAAAAGTTTTCAATTCCAAAACTTTTAGAATTTGAAAATTTCGAAATCGATTTGAAAACTTTTCTAAAGGATTTGAAAATGAATAAACCAAACACATCTTGAAAACAAATTGAACGAATGAAACAAATCTAACTAAACAAACGTATGTAAATAATGAATCAAAATGAAACTAAACTAAACTCATTTTTTCCCTCTGCACATGCCTAACGTGTGTGTGTCTATGTGGGTACAGCTGCTGAATTGGGCTGCCTCTTTGCTTGATTGAGGTGTCTCTTTGCTGAATATCTTTGTTTTTTGTTTTAGAGATTTTTTTTGTTTTCTTAGATCTGCTAGGGGAGGATAGATTTGGGGAGTGGGCTCATTGTAAAGGTAGTGCAGTTAGTGTTAGTGTAGGGTCCTGCTCCACCTTGTCGTGGTGGCAGGCTTCATATTTTTTGGCCAAAAAAATCCTTATTAAATCTTGAAAGCAGTGATGACTTGGAGTACACTTTTTATTTCCATATATTACATTGTAAGAGTGTTAAAATAAAAGTGGGTATGCTCAAGGACTTGTGGGATGGCCAGTGGGTGGGCCCTGGGGAATATTGGTGGTCAGGCCTGGGGGGGAGGCCCAGGCTTAAATCTGTGTAAGGGGCCCCATCATTTCTGATGGCTGCCCTGCTCAGTAATCATTGACCTGGGGCAAGTATGTAGATTAAGGCTTCTGAATTTACTTTGAATTTGATGATGCTTATTATGTGTCAATGGCTCCTAAACTATGGAAATCAGAGGGTCAACATAATAGCCAGGACTAATACACTAATATTTTCAGATGGTCAGCAAAGGAGGTTCTCAGTTTTTTCTCTTGACAGGTTTATTTTAAAGTTATGTTAATGTGATGGTTGAAAATCATAACCAAATGCTATAAGTAATAACATCAGAAGAGGTTAGGGAGTCTGAGCAGCAACTGTCTCCCAAAAATGTATTCCTCTACTACAGTTCCACAAGGTATGCATGGTGCTTCCAGTATAAAGCACACTTTAAAGCAGTAGGGGATACCAGAGGAAATTACTGTTTTCATATTTTTGTACTTCAAATTTTCATTAAAAAAAATGTAGAAATGTACATATTTTTTAATCTCGTGGTTTAAAACAGCCCCTTGTCTCAGCAGTTCTAGCAGTGTCTAGGGAAAGTCAGTGCTGGAACCACTAGCTGTAAGTGACAGAAGTGGCCCAGCATTAAGTCCAGGACATGAACTGATAAGCTCCTGAGCATTTAATCCCTCTCATTAAGAAAGCTGCATAAAGGTATGAGGCACAACATTGAGACACCTCTGAAGAACAAAAATACTCCATGACTCATGGGGCTCACAAGGGAAGGTTTCAGGGGCTCAAAAGATTAAAGTATAACTAAAGGCAAAATTGTTTTTGGATTTCAATAGAATTGTCAGGGGCTAGGAGCACTGTCTGGTTTCTATTGTCTGCGATCCTATTTAGGAAGATTCATTCTTACTAATTACTCTAAAAGTGAGGGAAAATCTACATTTTTACATTTCAATAATTCTTTATTAAAATTTTACAAAGGGGAAGTTAAGGGAAGGATTATTAAAGTTTTACAAATAAGACAAGATGCGAAAGATTGTCAGATACAAACGTATATTCCAAAATCCAAATTTTTAAATTGTGACCAGAACAGGAATAGATGGAAAATCTTCCAATGGGGACACTTGTTGCCATGACAACTGTCTAGCAAGGTATTTCCCTCACATTGGGAAGTTATCTTCTCACTTCATTTAAGTTTACAGGCTAGAAAGTGATGGTAAACCCCATTAATGAGATGCAGATGGCAGAACAAACTGACAGCAGTTTTAACCCTCCCCCACTCTATCCACATTACTTTTTTTTTTTAAATGCTTTCAGATATACTTTAAGAAAAATATTGCCCACAGCAATGGTTCAGAATAGCTAGAGCTTTAAATGTAGTGTAAACATTTTAAAGCGTATATATATATATATATATATATATATATATATATATTATTTATGCATATATATATTCTGCATGTATGTATTGTGTTAGGGATACAAAGTAATATTCTTGAAAATATGTTATGGTTAATTAGATAAGAAGTAATGCATATAAATATTTAATATTTACCCTGTCAGTGAGCAAGAGGTGAATATGAGTCTTGTACACACACGCACACACACACACCCCTGAATGAGTCATCTAAATGGCTCAGAAGAGAACCCCCTTCCTTAGAGGATCTTTTCTAGATCTGAAGTCTGCAGGAGCAATCAACAAGTGCAGAAAATGCCTATAGGAAAAATGTATTTCCTAAATAGACGGTTACTTATTTATCTTGAAAGCAGAATTGATTACAGTTTGTGAGAGAATGAATGGCTTACTTTGTTTTTACATTATAATAACATCATTTTTTTCTACAAGATAATCATTATTTTATATATCATTGATGTTTGATATTGTGATCTCTCTGTTGTCTTTAGTGCATAAGGAATTTTGGTAACTATTTTCTATAAGCATACATGTTATGAGCGTATGTTTTAAATAAATGCAATAATCATATAGTTTATGTAATACAGTTTATAATAAGACACATATGGTAGATATATACATTCATATTCCAAAACTTGCCACTTCTGAGAATATTTAAAGCCCAAATCCAGCAAAAACATTTAATTTTGGATAGAGCAAAGAAGAGATAAAATCCCTGATTTTATTGCCATCTGTGTCCCTAATCAGGAGATTCCCGCTCCCTTCCTGTTAGTACAGGAAATAATGGGAAATCTCCCCAGTGGGTACATAGACAAAAACACATTTTTATGTAAAAAGCAAGGGATTATTGTTGTCTGTTCCTTCCTGTCTGGTGACACATATACCCACCATTCCTTGTTTGGGTGTGACAAGGTGAGGATGTGAGTGGAAATCTCTCTAATGGAGTCACAGAAAGGAACAAGAACTTGGAAGCAATGTAATATAGCTATATAGTTGGGAAGCTATTTAGATATACTGTAGCTTCCCTACTATGTCAAAAACTTTGTAAAAAAAAAATGTTGGCAGGAGTTTCACTTTTTGAAATATGATGGAAAAGTGGAGAACTTATTTTCTCAATTGACTTTCTAATCCTCTTATAGAAAACTGTTGCTTGATCTTTGCAAACCCTCTTTAGCATAGTGTGGAGTATGAAATAATATAACAAAAGCAAAATACATTGAGAAACTTCATATTTTTGGTGAATGTATGGATAGATAGATTTTGCTCAGTTGCCTATACATCACGAGGCTCAATGGCTATGAATTAAACAATGTATATCTGTTGGAAATAGATGCATTTCTTAAAACTATTCATGCTCATTTTTTTTTATTCAACCAGTGGGTTGCATGAAAAAAAAAACTGATAGATCCCTGCATCAACGCAACAATGTATAATGTGGGAATCTGTCCCACTGTGCTATTGAATTCTGACAGGGAATCCCCCCCCACCAGAATACATTGATCAGCACTTGCAGGCCAATATTGTTGTTTTGTTCACAGAGGTTTCTATTCAAGCTAATTGTGAGCAGGATTAAGTATTAGTTTCTTAAGCACATCAAGTGTGCACACAGGACGTTTTTTGACTGTTTTTCAGCAGCTGTTTTCAGCTGCAGAAGTTTTTTTCTACAGTCAATAAACCCTCCATCATGTTGTCCTATGTGTTCATGCACAAACAGGCTGTTATCAACTGTTTTTAGCAGTGAGGTTTTTGAGCTGTAAAAAAAACCCAAGAGCTGAGGGTTTTTTTGGACTGTTTTCAGCTGTAAAAACATTCAAACACTTAAAAACGTCCGAAAACGTTCAAAAACGCTTACAAACATCAATACCCGACGTTTTTGGACATTTTAGACCAATTGGAAAAAAAAAATGCTGGTCCTTTAAAAACGGGAAAAAACACGAAAAACTGCAGTAATATAACACTGGTAAAAGCTGAAACATCCCTGATAAGCTACTGACGTTTTTTGGCTGTTTTTTTAAAGTCCTGTGTGCATGAAGCCTAAACGGCAGATCTCTCACTAAATGTAAAGACTAATAAGAGATTTACCTATCTTATTTTTCAAAAGCATAAGGAATCTGGGGCACCCAAAGATTTTTACCTACTTTAGTTCTGTTTCAAACCAAAGATAAAAACAACATTTTGCAATGTATTGCATGCACCTGTCATTGGCCAGATTGTTTCTACCCTTGGTAGGATACAAAGACAAAACCATCAACAACAGCATAAACACAGCCTTGAAAACACGAAGAGAAAATCTCCTCCAATACAAAGAGAAAAAAACAAATAACCGTGTCCCTCTAGTCACCACATACAACCCAGCACTAGAAGGGATAGAAAAGATAATCAAAGATTTACAACCCATTATAACAGAAGATGAAACTCTGAAAGAAATATTCCAACAACCCCCAATATTGGCTTTTAGGCAACCGCCCAATCTCAGGCAAAAACTAATCAGCAGGAAACTTCACTCTGATTATGAAGTCACAAATAATGGAAGCAAACCCTGCAATAAAAAACATTGCAAACTGTGCAACCAGATCAATCAATCCAAAAGTGTCACACACACAAATGGGAACTTCAATATCAAGGGATCATACAGCTGTACCTCTAGTAATGTGGTATACCTCATTCAATGCAATAGGTGCAACAAAGGATCTTATGTTGGGGAAACAGGACAGAAATTGCAAGCAAGGATGAATTTACACATTAGACATACCATCACGGAACATAAAGAAGATGATTTCTGCACACCAGTGGGACATAATTTTTCACAACCAGACCACATTATTGAAAACCTCAATGTTTTAGTTCTTAAGGGGAATTTCAGAACTATCCAGCAAAGGAAAACGTTTGAACTAAGCATGATTCTTCTTTTTGACACAAAAATAATAGCTTAAACTTATAGGTTTTCTCACTCATTATTCTAAAGTTTTACGACCCCCTCTGTGACTGTCAACCCCCCTTCCCAGTCTATAGCTCTGTCTGTCTTATCTCACTATCTCTGCAGCTAGCTTGTTACCATTTGCCTTATACATTGATTTGTATTTGTTTGTTTTTCCTCTTTTTCCTCGCCCTCAGATGTTTTTTTCTTTTTTTTCTTTCCTTTTTTTAACATTCGGCTAAAACTGTTGTGAATCAGTACTGCTTGGACCTTGAAGAAGGGCACATCCCCCGAAAGCTTGCCCTTAAACATTGTATGTTAGTGCAAATGAAAAAAGTATCATGGACAGTACTCAATTTTCTCTACCCTTGGTGTAAAACAGCAATAAAGGAGAGTGCACAGATTCCTTAATATATTGAACAAAGAGGAGGTAGAATTATTCTCTTGAGGCATTTCTTTCAGTGCTGGAGAAAATTGAGTACTGTCCGTGATACTTTTTTTATTTGCACTAACATAAAAAATTTTCGGGACAAGCTTTCGGGGTATCTCCCCTTCTTCAAGGTCCAAGCAGTACTGAATAAAAACAAAGCCAAATGTTAAAAAAAAGAGAAAAGAAAAAAAAACTCTTAAGTAAAGGAGAAAGAGGAAAAACAAACAAATACAAATCAATGTATAAGGCCAAGGTAATGAAACTAGCTGTAGAGATAGTGAGATAAGACAGACAGAGTTATAGTCTGGGGAGGGGGGGTGACAGTCACAGAGGGGGTCGTAAAACTTTAGTGAGTGAGAAAACCTATATCCAAGTTTAAGCCATTATTTTTTGTGTCAAAAAGAAGAATCATTCTTAGTTCAAACATTTTCCTTTCCTGCGTGGTTCTGAAATCCCCTTTAAGAACTAAAACATTGAGGTTTTCAATAGTGTGGTCCGGTTGGGAAAAATGATGTCCCAACGGTGTGCAAAAATCATCTTCTTTATGATTCTTAATGGAATGTCTGTGTAAATTCATCCTTGTTTTCAATTTCTGTCCTGTTTCCCCAACATAATATCCTTTGTTGCACCTACTGCATTGAATGAGATATACCGCATTACTAGAGGTACAGCTGTATGATCCCATGATATTGAAGGTCCCATTTGTGTGTGTGACACTTTTGGATAGATTGATCTGGTTGCACAGTTTGCAACGTTTTTTATTGCAGGGTTTGCTTCCATTATTGGTGACTTCATAATCAGAGTGAAGTTTCCTGCTGATTAGTT
>BLSH010480204.1:1023235-1058220 GCA_018402905.1 Glandirana rugosa
CCGAGACCAGTCTCGTGACTATAACCGAAAATCCGTTGGTGGGTTGGAGTCTGTTTTTGAACATTGAGGTTTTCAATAGTGTGGTCCGGTTGGGAAAAATGATGTCCCAACGGTGTGCAAAAATCATCTTCTTTATGATTCTTAATGGAATGTCTGTGTAAATTCATCCTTGTTTTCAATTTCTGTCCTGTTTCCCCAACATAATATCCTTTGTTGCACCTACTGCATTGAATGAGATATACCGCATTACTAGAGGTACAGCTGTATGATCCCATGATATTGAAGGTCCCATTTGTGTGTGTGACACTTTTGGATAGATTGATCTGGTTGCACAGTTTGCAACGTTTTTTATTGCAGGGTTTGCTTCCATTATTGGTGACTTCATAATCAGAGTGAAGTTTCCTGCTGATTAGTTTTTGTCTGAGGTTGGGTGGTTGCCTAAAAGCCAATATCAGTGCTCTGACCAGAGCCTTCTTTTATAAATGTAAGTGCCACACAGTCATAAATTATTATATGTGAACCATACAAAACTGGGACCTACTTTGACTTTTGTTCCCAACTCTGAGGCTCAAATTAGTAAATGTTAAAACAGTCACATCACCTCCTTATATAGGGCCATGCTTGGCCAGCATAAATTATACAGACTTCATTTTCAATGGCAATATGTGAATCCCTTCAACCAATGACTGCATTATGATATTTGTAATTTGTAAGTAAATATTAAAGTGGTTGTCTACCCGTGACAACCACTTTAACCTACAGGTAAGCCTATAATAAGGCCTACCTGTAGGTTCCCTGCATATCTCCTAAACCTATACAGTTTAGGAGATATACAGTGTACTTGCATTGCTGAGGTCATTCAGCACATGCACAATGAAGAAACGGCCCGCTGTGTCGTTTTTTCATTTTGTTCGTGCAGTGACTGGCGGCTCCCGCGCACATGCGCAGGAGTGACGTCACGCTACTCCGGCCAGTCACAGAGCCGAAGTCGCGGCCCCGGAAGGAAGAGGGGCTGAAGATGGACGCTGCCTGCACAGGGGACAGTGCAGGACATCACAGGCTTTGTTTGCAAGTAAGTGACACATAATGGGCTACTATGTGATGCATAGTAGCCCATTATGCTTTTACTTTGCAGGGAAATATAGGGGAAGTAACTCCATCAGGGTTTACTTCCCCTTTAAGTAAGTAAAGTAAACCTTTATTTTTTTCCCACTATTATCAACCTCTTAATGGTTTAAAACGTCATATCGTATCTATGCCCTTATTTGTTGAACATTCCAAGATTTAGGTCTGCTGTGCTATTTTTTTAGAGGTTTAAAGTACATGAATCTTACAGCATGCAAGTGTGCATTTGGATGGTTGCTTCAGACCGGGCTGTTACTTGGCTGAGGCCATTGCCTCTACCTATTATTGTTAAAAAGTAGAAAGACACAAGCCACCACATCCAAAGTCTTCTGATTAGAATCAGTCCCATTACATACCCTTCCTGGCCATGAAGGAGTTAAACAGCACTGTATAATGAGCCTTGGTAAAACTGAAAGTTCAAGGTATTAACACAAGAAACTGCTTGTTAAAACCTAGAATGTATTGTATACAGTGGAAAAGGTGTGCATTCTATTATTGATTATGTTGGAAATAAAACAAACTACAAGCTGGAATGTAACAAGGTACCCTGTAATTTACTTCACATGATGTATTTGTGAAGCATTCCATGATTCATTTTTATACAGCCTCAAACAATACAATATTTCTTTGGTCTCCCACTCATATTGGTTTTACATCTAATAATCTCTAACATTTCAAAACGTTTTACATTAGAGCACCACAAAAAAAGAGAGATTCAAGTTTCACTTTATGCTAGAACCTTTAGATGCGTTTAAAAATGTTAATTACACTTACCACAATAAAATTACCAATACATTTATCGTTGTTTTTATTTATGGTATTCAAAATAGCTAGTGTGAGGTTTGTTAGCTCAAAACCTATGTTGCAGAAGGAATACAAAAATAAAAATAACCACAAAGACATGAAAGGAGGAAAGAAAAGCATCTATTTTCATGATAATTGTTTGCAATACAAATATTCCAGTCTGTTGCTGTAAAAACTGAACTATATGTATTCTAAGATAGTTCTCTAGACCCCCTCCAGCTATACAGCTAATGCTCCATGAACGGTTTGACTACCCTCTCCACGTGGTAACCCTTGACAGACCTAAAGTGGTAATAATCTGGAGATTATAGTTGACTTCCTTGTTTATCTTTTTTTTAGTCTACTGCATAGTAGTCACGGTTGCAGACACATTTATTTTACTTATGTCTTTTTCTACATGCCATTGTATTTTGGTATGTTAACCTGACCCTTTTCCCTCCCCTTTCTATTATCCCCTCCCACCTATCCCCCCTATTGTTACTTCCCCCTCTCTCCCCTTGCTGAAGACTTTATAGATTAAATCGTTTTGATTTGTGCATACACCCCTTGACTCACCCTGCATGAAGACCTCTTGAGGTGATTCCTTTACTATCATATCAAGCCCCGATAAGTTAATAACTATGGGACATTTGTCATGGCTTTTATATTACTTTCTGCACTGAAAAACCTTACTAAATAGAATCTTTAAAACAAAAAGATCTCATGGAGCTTTCAGAGGCTGCATCAGCATCCACTTAGAAGCCACATAGAAAACTTCTAAAAACTAAAGTGCATGTAAACCCTAACAATTAACATAACTTATTTGCTGTTAAATATACAATGATCCTGCCAGAAAAATTAGCCTGCCAGTGAGCTGACCACTTCGTATGCTCTCTGCCTGTGGCACACTTAATTCATTTAGCATTATTTATAGTTTTCCTCTGGAGACTAAAGATACTCTTTGTGTTATGGAGAAAAGAGTTTTCTGTATCCCTAACGTACTAAATCTTTTAAAAAATCACTTTGCGAATGTCTCAGCATTCATACATGCATAGTAAATAGTTCCCATAATGTTTGTAATGTGTGTGTATAATAGCTTAATTTTTGTTTTCCATTGGGCAAATGATTCAATCTGTAGAGAAAAATAACTTAGAAACATTTGAACATGGAAGTTAATAGGCTAAGAACATTTGAGGGGGGGGGGGGCATAACATGAGGAAACTGTCTGCAGTTTATGGAGAATCTTGTGCAAACAGCCAAACGAATGGTTGTCCAACTTAAAAAAAATCTCGCTGCACAGTGAAGTGTTAAGGAATTGCTACCCGATTTGTGCCCGGTATGGATTTTAAAGGGGAACCTGACACAAAAAAATAAGGAAAAGAAGGCATGATTTCCCCCCAAAATGTTGAGGACATATGGACTCGTATGATTCAGAGACGGGTATATGCTCATCCCCCTTTCTTGTCTGACAAGCCAGGCTGCATGCTCGGATAAGGGTGTGATATGGAGTTTGGGGGGCATTCAAACAAGATTCTCCATAGACTGCACATAGTGTAGATTTTTCCCTCATATTATGTCCCCTGCTGGTCAAAAGTTCTTAGACAATTTACTCTCATGGTTGAATGTTCTTAAGTAGAGTTGAGCAGACACCTGGATGTTCGGGTTCGGCGGGTTCGGTGGAACTTCGCAAAAAAGTTCGTGTTCGCCCCGAACTTGACGCAAGCTTGACCCCGAACCCCATTGAAGTCAATAGTGACCCAAACTTTTGGGCTCTAAAATGGCTCTAAAAAAGTCCTGGAAAGGGCTAGAGGGCTGCAAAAGGAAGCAAAATTGGGGTAAGAGTAAGACAAGTGTCCTGCAAACAAATGTGGATAGGGAAATAACTTAAAATCACATAAAAAAAATGGAGGAGGATGTGGAGTAGGAGGTTGAGGAGGCGGTGACCATGGCGGTGTAGGCGGAAGTGGCGGTGGAGGAGGAGGAGGTAGCCAACACTGTTTTTTGTTTGTTTTTCTTTTCTAATTGGGGTAGCACCCAAAATATTGAGACATATTAAAAAAAAAAATCACTATTTGCAGACAAACCCAGAGATGTTCTAGCACAGGTTCACTTTTTCCATATAAAATGTACAATGGTTTATTTTTCATGTTTCTCCTGTTAAAAATTCCAATAAAGACTTACCGTATATACTCGTGTATAAATCGAACCGTGTATAAGCCGACCCCCCTACTTTTGCCCAAAAAATATGGGAAAACGTATTGACATGCGTATAAGCCAAGGGTGTAAAATGCTACAGCCGAACACAGGGACAGGGAGCCAGAACACAGGGATTTTAGCCAGAACACAGGGATTTTAGCCAGAACACAGGGATTTTAGCCAGAACACAGGGATATTAATGCCAGAACACAGGGATATTAATGCATATTAATGCCAGGACACAGGGATATTAATGCCAGGACACAGGGATATTAATGCCAGGACACAGGGATATTAGCCAGGACACAGGAATTTTAGCCAGAACACAGGGATTTTAGCCAGAACACGGGGATTTTAGCCAGAACACAGGGATATTAATGCCAGAACACAGGGATATTAATGCATATTAATTCCAGGACACAGGGATATTAATGCCAGGACATAGGGATATTAATGCCAGGACACCGGGATATTAGACAGGACACAGGGATATTAGCCAGAACACACAAGGGATGAGTAAGGTAGTTTAGTTTCACATTAAACAGAGCTGTGCTGCTTCTAAGAGCCGTTCTGTGCTTGTAAGTGTGACTAAACACATTGGAATGTAGAGAATGCTGAGAGAGAGCTGCAGCTCTTCACGGAGATCAGGAGGTGGGCGGGACTGAACAGCTAACATCAGCTTGTCCCGCCCACCTCCCGACATCAAGCTGAAAATCTGACACCTCTCTCAGCATTCTCTGCATTCCAATGTGTCTAATCACACTTAAAAAGCACAGACCGGCTCTTAGAAGCAGCACGGCTCTGTTTAATGTGAAACTACTGATCACCCACAGACACTGACTCGGGTATAAGTCGAGGGGGGTCTTTTTCAGCACAAAAAATGTGCTGAAAAACTTGACTTATACCCGAGTATATACGGTATGTTCTATAAAAAAAAAAAGAATAAGTTCACATAAGTATACCAATGGCTGTGTGAGGCCGGTATAAATGTCTATTCTGCAGAAGGTACAGACAAGTCTTGTGGAATCCATGCCTGGTTTATTTTAATAAACGCTAGCTTGTCCACGTTGGCTGTGGACAGGCGGCTGTGCTTGTCTGTGATAAAGCCCCCTGCCGTGCTAAACACACGTTCAGACAATACACTGGCTGCAGGGCAGGCCAGCACCTCCAAGGCATAAAGGGCAAGCTCAGGCCATGTGCCCAATTTGGAGACCCAGAAGTTGAATGGGGCAGACCCATTAGTCAGTACGTGTAGGCGTGTAGACACATACTGTTCCACCATGTTGCTGAAATGCTGCCTCCTGCTAAGACGTTGCCTATCAGCTGGTGGTGCTGTTTGTTGTGGCGTGCTGCTGACAAAGCTTTTCCACATTTCGGCCATGCTAACCCTGCCTTCTGAGGTGCTGGCGGTGCCACAGCTGCGTTGGGGACCTCTTCCTCCTCCTCTGCCTTCGCCTTGTGCTTCCACTGAGCCCCCGGTGTCATTTGGGAATGCCCTCAGCAGCGCGTTTACCAGCATAAGAGACTGCTGCATGACTTGGGGCTCAGACTGCTTGGCTGATTTACAAGGGGCTGAGGTGAAAGACAGATGGCCATGGGGTTCAGGTGCCAACTCTGAGCTTTCAGCAAGGGACCGGGTGGGAGACAATGTGAAGGAACTGGAGGCATTGTCAGCCACCCAATCTACTATCACCTGTACTTGTTCTGGCCTCACCATTCGTTGAGCGGCATTCGGGCCTACCATATAATGTTGAAGGTTCTGTCGGCTACTCGCACCTGAGGAAGGTGTTTCACTTGTGCGTGTAGCTGGCACAGATCAACCACGTCCTCTCCTTGCAACAGGAGCTTCACTAACACCACCAGCACCAGCAGCACCAGCAGCACCACGACCACGTCCCTTATTTGACACTCTCCTCATTCTGGACGCAAATGTACTATTTAGCACAAATTCTTATTATTTTTTAAACCGGCAATGTCGACGCACTTTTTAATTTTGTGCAAGAAATGCACAGCAAGGTGCCAATGTACTATGTAGCACTATTTATTATTCTTTTTTTTAAACTAGCAATGTAGACACACTTTTTAATTTTGTGCAAGAAATGCACAGCAAGGTGCAAATGTACTATTTAGCACTATTTATTATTCTTTTTTTTTAAACCAGCAATGTAGATGCACTTTTTATTTTTGTGCAAGAAATGCACTGCTGGCCGCAAATGTAGTATTTCTATTTTTTTTTTTAAACCAACAATGTAGACGCACTTTTTATTTTTGTGCAAGAAATGTACCGCTGGCTGCAAATGTAGTATTTAGAATTTTTTTTTTTTAAACCAGCAATGTAGGTGCACTTTTTATTTTTGTGCAAGAAATGCACCGCTGGCAGCAAATGTAGTATTTAGAATTTTTTTTTTTAAAAACCAGCAATGTAGACGCACTTTTTATTTTTGTGCAAGAAATGCACCGCTGGCTGCAAATGTAGTATTTAGAATTTTTTTTTTTTAAACTGGCAATGTCGACGCACTTTTTAATTTTGTGCAAGAAATGCACAGAAAGGTGCCAATGTACTATGTAGCACTATTTATTATTCTTTTTTTTTAAACCAGCAATGTAGA
This sequence comes from Glandirana rugosa, assembly GCA_018402905.1. Classification (NCBI taxonomy): domain Eukaryota; kingdom Metazoa; phylum Chordata; class Amphibia; order Anura; family Ranidae; genus Glandirana; species Glandirana rugosa. Next base: position 1,029,949 of record BLSH010480204.1, read on the forward strand.
CACACTTTTTAATTTTGTGCAAGAAATGCACAGCAAGGTGCAAATGTACTATGTAGCACTATTTATTATTCTTTTTTCTTTAAACCAGCAATGTAGATGCACTTTTTATTTTTGTGCAAGAAATGCACTGCTGGCCGCAAATGTAGTATTTCAATTTTTTTTTTAAACCAACAATGTAGACGCACTTTTTATTTTTGTGCAAGAAATGTACCGCTGGCCGCAAATGTAGTATTTAGAATATTTTTTTTTTAAACCAGCAATGTAGGTGCACTTTTTATTTTTGTGCAAGAAATGCACCGCTGGCCGCAAATGTAGTATTTAGAATTTTTTTTTTAAACCAGCAATGTAGACGCACTTTTTATTTTTGTGCAAGAAATGCACCACTGGCCGCAAATGTAGTATTTAGAATTTTTTTTTTTAAACCAGCAATGTAGACGCACTTTTTATTTTTGTGCAAGAAATGCACCACTGGCCGCAAATGTAGTATTTAGAATATTTATTTTTTAAAACCAGCAATGTAGAAGCACTTTTTAATTTTGTGCAAGAAATGCCCCGCTGGCCGCAAATGTGATATTTTGCACAAAAAAAAAATGTAATTTGTCTAACCGCAAGGTAAAAGCAGTATTTAAATGCCAAAATGTTGCCAACTGGACTAGCAGGACACGATTAAAGTAGAGTCCCTGACACACAAGTAGTTGCAAGGGCACTGCACTTGCAAAAATGGCTGCAAACGCCCACCTAACAAACAGAAAAATTGCTTAGGTTTTATATGAGACACTTTGCTTAACAAACAAAATGTACTCTAGCAAACAAAAATCTCCTCTAGCACCCATCCACCAATAAATCACTGTTTTTAACAGATTTTCTAAAGCTAATCTGTCCCTCACAGCAGCAGCATTCACTCCCTACACTAGTATGAGATGATTTTCTAAAGCTAATCTGCCCCTCACAGCAGCAGCAGCATCCTCTCCCTACACTAGTATGAGATGATGTGACATGCAGCACTACATGACTCCAGCTTATATAGAGGCTGGGTCACATAATGCACTGGCCAATCATAGTCATGCCATTAGTAGGCATGGCTGTGATGCCTTCTAAGGGCAAACGAGTGAAACGCTTGTTGATTGGCTGCCCTTCAGCTATTCAACAGGCGCGAAAAAATACCTGAACCCGGACTTTTTCTCAAATGTCCGGGTTCAGGACACGGACACCCTAAAGTCCAGCACGAACCCGAACTTTACAGTTCGGGTTCGCTCAACTCTATTCTTAAGCTATTTTTCACTTAAGATTGAATGTTAGGGGTTGTTACATTTATCTGGCAAAAGGCAACAATTAAACTATTACACACATATAACAAACATTACGTGAATTATTCATTATGCCTGCATAAATGTTGAGACATTTGCAAAGTTATTTTTTCATAAAATGGACCCTTGCTATCCAGAAGGGAATCCTGTGCTTCCCCCTAGATATAGTACAGTTAGTGAGCATTATCAATTCAAGGACAGGATGTGTATTACTAGCAGGATCACTTACTAAAAAAAGGAAAGGAAAGTCTTTAAAAAATGAATATAGCCACCACCTCTAAGGACTGGTAGGCTGCAATATGTTAAATTCTTATCCTTGGGATTAGATATGCTTTAAGGACTGTAAAATATACATTATAGGGTCCTAAAGTAGATCTACAGAAATTGGCAGATTGTTGTTGAAAAATGTATTTTTGTTGTTGCTTTTTTTTGGGTATTGTAATGAAGGGTTAGACCCTCTTCCAAACTTTTGCTGTGATTGTGTTCCTGCTGTGGCGGTTCACCCCTTATTTGTCCTGGCGAAGATTGTCACTGAAAAAGAAGGTAAGTGGAAATCCTAAATTCTAGTTGTCACAAGAGCAAATGTTCAATGGGGACACATCTTCTGGTGGCAACTACCTAAGATGGGAATTCTCCTATCTTTTGAGAGATTTCTTCACACTTCACACTTCCTGTTGCATGCCCAAGTGAAAGGAAATCTCAACAAGACACATACTGAAAAAAATAACCTCACAGTGGCCTTAATTATTCCCTTCTCTATTCAAAGGTAACAAATAAAAGTTGGGTCATTGTCACTAAAACTGAAAGTAAGTGGAAATCCTAAATTTAAGTCATTGTGAGATCAAGATCTGAAGAGAGATCTTTCAATGGGAACAAATATTCTAATGGCAACTGCCTAAAATCCCTCTACCTTTGGGGAGATTTCTTCTCACTTCCTGTTGTATTTCCATAACAGGAAGTGAAAAAAGATCTCCCAACAAGACACAGACAGTAAAAATAAAAGAGAAATACATTTTGGGATATACTACAGGGTGGGCCATTTATGTGGATACACCTTAATAAAATGGGAATGGTTGGTGATATTAACTTCCTGTTTGTGGCACATTAGTATATGTGAGGGGGGAAACTTTTCAAGATGAGTGGTGACCATGGCGGCCATTTGAAGTCGGCCATTTTTAATCCAACTTTTGTTTTTTCAATAGGAAGAGGGTGATGTGACACATCAAACTTATTGGGAATTTCACAAGAAAAACAATGGTGTGCTTGGTTTTAATGTAACTTTATTCTTTCATGAGTAATTTACAAATTTCTGACCACTTATAAAATGTGTTCAATGTGCTGCCCATTGTGTTGGATTGTCAATGCAACCCTCTTCTCCCACTCTTCACACACTGATAGCAACACAGCAGGAAAATGCTAGCACAGGCTTCCAGTATCCATAGTTTCAGGTGCTGCACATCTCGTATCTTCACAGCATAGACAATTGCCTTCAGATGACCCCAAATATAAAAGTCTAAGGGGGTCAGATCGGGAGACCTTGGGGGCCATTCAACTGGCCCACGATGACCAATCCACTTTCCAGGAAACTGTTCATCTAGGAATGCTCGGACCTGACACCCATAATGTGGTGGTGCACCATCTTGCTGGAAAAACTCAGGGAACGTGCCAGCTTCAGTGCATAAAGAGGGAAACACATCATCATGTAGCAATTTCGCCTATCCAGTGGCCTTGAGGTTTCCATTGATGAAGAATGGCCCCACTATCTTTGTACCCCATATACCACACCATACCATCAATTTTTTGGTTCCAACAGTCTTGGAGGGATCTATCCAATGTGGGTTAGTGTCAGACCAATAGCGGTGGTTTTGTTTGTTAACTTCACCATTCACATAAAAGTTTGCCTCATCACTGAACAAAATCTTCTGCGTAAACTGAGGGTCCTGTTCCAATTTTTGTTTTGCCCATTCTGCAAATTCAGTGCGCCGATCTGGGTCATCCTCGTTGAAATGCTGCAGTAGCTGGAGTTTGTAAGGGTGCCATTTGTGAGTAGCTAATATCCGCCGAAGGGATGTTCGACTAATGCCACTCTCCAGTGACATGCGGCGAGTGCTACGCTGTGGGCTCTTGCTGAATGAAGCTAGGACAGCCACTGATGTTTCTTCATTAGTGACAGATTTCATGCGTCCACATTTTTCAAATCCAACACTGAACCAGTTTCACGAAACTTAGCAAGCAGTTTACTAACTGTAGCATGGGAGATGGGTGGTCTTGTAGGCTGTCTTGCATTGAAATATGCTGCAATGACCCGGTTACTGTGTTCACCAGACATCAACACAATTTCTATCCGCTCCGCACGTGTTAACCTCAGCGACATGTCAATGGCTGTAAACAAAGAGAAACTTGTAAATAACTCATGATATAATAAAGTTACAATAAAACCAAGCACACCATTGTTTTTCTTGTGAAATTCCCAATAAGTTTGATGTGTCACATGACCCTCTTCCTATTGAAAAAACAAAAGTTGGATTCAAAATGGCCGACTTCAAAATGGCCACCATGAAAATTTTTGCTTGGTTATCATAGTCAAAGATTATGAAATAATCAGTATTACAGAAACTTGGTTTAACAAAAAATAATGACTGGATAATTATTTTAGATAAAAATATAGAAAATTAAAGGAGTTGTTATGATTAGAAAAACACATCATTTGAAGGTCAAGCAAAATACTTTATTTTTGGTTTGACTACAGAGGAAAACAGTTAAGACTGTTGTCATATTTTTACTGCTGTATGTGTCTCAGAACTTATGCTGCCCTCTCTTTCTCATATGGGACACAGGGGAAACCTGGCCCACTCGTTGCAGCTGTGTTGTACTCCTATAAGGCAATGCCATGGATTCTCCTTCTTTCTCCAAAACTGCCAAGTTTAATAGGTAACCATGCAAGTTATTATAACTAAACTGGTTTATTTCACAAAGGTTTCACATGAAATTTAAAACTATCGTTTTCTGTAATCTATGATGTTGATACTGGAGAGCAGTCTATTGGTCAGCTTTGCATCAATTTGTTAATCTAAAGTGCAGTTCTTCTCAGGGGATTGCAGTTCTAAACCAATGTCACCTCTAAATTACTGTTTATTCTATAGCTACAAGATTTTAAATGAAGCAGGCAATGTGTTTTAGTCCCTGCACAATTACCTTTTGGAAAGGTCCAGTGTAAATAACGTAATCCAATTCAGGTCCCTTTGTGATTCTATTGTAATTTGACCCAGAGAGAGATGTTCTGTAAAGTAATTTATTTTACCTGGAATAAAAGAACATTATCAAAGGTTGTAGGTCCAATATTTTTAATCTCAAAGGTTTGGTGTTAGGCCTGAAACTCTACAGTTGTATAATTACTTTATTTACTTATGTACACCCAGTGCTAAACAGTTATGATCATGCCTGGGCTATTATTGAACCCATACCTTTATTAGAAATTATATTTATTATACTATTAGCCCAAATCTACATTTTATTAACTGCTTGGTTGAAAGGTGGATCAAAAAACAAACAAACAGAAATTCCCAGTGCTGCCCTAGCTTGTCTGAAAACATTTATGCACCTATATATGAAGCTGTGTCTCTTATATACTCCATCTGGATGGGAATGAGAGACAAAAATCAATGATAAATGTCTGTAGTATCCATTGGAAACAGGCAGCTTGCTCTCGGGTCAGGGAACCCACACTGAAACAGAAGAGGGGAAGGGGAGAGAGGCGGCAGGTGACCAATAGTGTGAAACAGATTAACCCCTTCCTTACCTGGCACTTAAACCCCCTTCCTGCCCAGACCAATTTTTGACTTTCAGCGCTGTCGCATTTTGAATGACAATTGCGCGGTTGTGCGACGTTGTACCCAAATAATAAAATTTGCGTCCTTTTTTTCCCACAAATAGAGCTTTCTTTTGGTGGTATGTGACCCCCTCTGCGTCATTTCTGATCGCCGCTACAAACAAAAAATGAGCGACAATTTTGCAAAAAAGAACAATATTTTTTACTTTTTGCTAAAATACAAATCCATTAAAAAATTATTCATCAGTTTTGGCCGATATATATTCTTCTACATATTTTTGGTAAAAAAAAAATCGCAATCGGCGTATATTGATTGGTTTGCGCAAAAGTTATCGCGTCTACAAACTGGGAATTGATTTATGGCGTTTTTATTATTTTTTTTTTTTTACTAGTAATGGCGGCGATCTGCGATTTTTATCGGGACTGCGATATTGGGGCGGACATGTCGGACATTTTTTACACATTTTTGGGACCAATGACATTTATACAGCGATCAGAAATTTAAATGTCCATTGATTACTGTATAAATGTCATTGGCAGTGAAGGGGTTAACCTGCAGGGGGCAGTGAAGGGGTTAAATATGTTCCCTGGGTGTGTTCTAACTGTGGGGGGGCGGGGCTGGCCGGGACATAACAGATCTAACTGATCCCAGTGACAGGGATCAGTAGATCTGCTATGTCCCCTGTCACAGAACGGGGAACCGCCGTGTTTACAACGGCGGTTCCCCATTCTGAGGCTCCTAAATGTGATCGGCGGGTCTCGGGCGGACATCGAGTCCGCCCGACCCACGGGCACGCTCGCGCAGCGTGCGGCGCGCGCACTGCCGCTGCCTCCAGAGGGCGCGCCTGGAGCGTGCGCAGTGGAGGACGTCCATGGACGTCCTCCGGGCATTTCAGGTCCGCGCTGGAGCCGTACTTCGGCAATAGCGCGGACCTGGAGTGGTTAATGAGTAAATATAAAACACAGTAACATGTTCAACTCACAGGGTAATAGTGAGAGACTGTCTGTCCCCAAGTGGGCTGTGTGAAGGATCCTGCATGAGACAGTGGAATAGTCCTAGCCTCAGCGGCGGCTCCATGAAGACAGGGGGCAGGAAGCTGGAACCACAAGCTGCAGGGAGCCGAATGACAGTTGTCAGACCCAGAGTAGATCTGACGAATCAGAATGCGTTTCAGAGGCAAATCACACCTCCTTTCTCAGCTGTGCTTTATTAAAGGATTAGATACATTTATGCTTTTGGAATTCAGTCTGCAATTTTGCTATACATGTTAGCACATCTCAAGCATTTGTATGCTATTTTCACTGTTCTGTTTAAATATTCCCTTTGTAACACTGCAGCTAAATAGCAGAGTATCTAAGTATTTGAATAATTTGGGTAGCCTGGATGGTTGGATAATAGTGAGATCTGACATGTAGTGATTTGGGGCTAGAGATAATAACATCTGTCATACATACAAATTCAACCAATCGATATTTTATGTATACAAACTGTTCACTCAGCAGCTGAGAGTATTTGCAAAATGTAGGAATTAGGAAAAAGTAGCAATGAATTTCTGGTTTTAGAATACTTGAATTTATCCTTATAACTTATTCAGTTAAAAGCATAGCACATGATACAAATTACAGGTACAGATTTATCGAATTAGGTTATAACTCAATGCTCTTGCAAGGTGGCCATACACGCTTCACCGTGTGTGGAATGAGTGTGTTGCCCACAACTGTAATAAACTGTAGCATTTGGGTGTCATTCAGAAAGAAGGCACTCCTAAGCAACCACATGTTCTTACATTACCATGCATTGCAGTAACAGGTTTCTTCTACTGCGTGTTCACACAACATAACAGCATTAATTGATATCTGTTGGATTCCAGCTTTAGCAATTGGAACAGGGTTTTATTGTTCAAATTCTTATTTTTCCTCCAAATATATCCTATTATTATTTTTTAGCAATGTGTTATGATTAATTTACTATAAGGCAGTTGGGTCCAAAATGTCTTTTACTTCTTCTAAGCATTATGTTTTATACTTCAGACATTGATTTTAGTAAAGTGATGACAAGCAATGTCTCCTTTTGATGACATTTCCATGTTAATCATTTTTCTGCAGTAAAGTGATGCACCACTATACTGTAAGTGACGACTAAACCTTACTGATAAACTATTGCAGTGACACTGGGGTTTTGCATGGCTACCAGTGATTCTGTTAGAGATGTTTCTTGGTCTGATTTTGTTTCAATGTCAACATTTACTTTTAACTCCTTTGTATCTCAGTGATTTTACAGGAATTAGAATTGGGATACATATTTGATATCCTTACAAAGCTTTTGTAAGAATCAGTTGTTTTTATTTTCATGTCCAAGTCCATGGCTGCTAACTGTGAAAACACCTTGACAGATTCAAAGGGTCACAGAATTGTTTTTCTCCCCTCACTTGGAATAAGCCCTGGGAAATCAATTAAATTCTGGTACCTTACAAAAACACCTGTGGATCACTCAGGAGGGTGTTCACATTTTCGAAGGTTCATTATTTATGTTTTATTTGTTTCCAGTCTGTTATATTCAGCAAACATTAATAGTGCATTTGTAGAAATATGTCATGCTTATGTATCACATTTAAATTGAAAATTGATGCTGTAATTTGACTAGGTTGATCAAAATAGTGCATGTTATTGTACTGTATGTATAGAGAAAAACAGATCAATATGTTCCTTTGCATGTAAATCAACGTTAACAATTTGGAATATGCTTTTGATTGTGATAAGTAGTTGTTACTTTTTATAAGGGATCTAATAATATATTTTTTATAACTTTTTATTACCATTCTGATATTTTGCAGCACATAAGCAGTCGAAGGCACAAAGATAGAGCAGCTGGGAAGCCACCAAAACCTAAATATAGTCCTTACAATAAAGTACAGAAGACGCCCACTCCAGCTGTGGTGAGTTGAACTCATGTAATGCATACAATTTAGAAAATGAAGGTTTTTGTTTTAAATCCTTACATAACATGTCATATTATTTTAAATCTGAAAGGAATCCATTATTGAAAAAATGAAGGTGCTGCTTTTTGTTTATTCCCTTCAACAAATATGGCTGCAGGCTGGTTACTTCTGCCTTCAATATTTGAGTCCCAAACCCATGCTACAAATTATTTTTGAATGCACTCCAAATTCCCGTTTGCACTTTTTTTATGGTAAGTGACTCAGAAATTACTGATGACAAAAGGTCAGCATGACAGCCACATAACTGGCTTTTTTTTTAAAAAAACAGGGATTGGCAGAGACTACCTCTATAATATATTCATCTTATGCCAGGTTTCCTTTAAAGGATAACCCGGGCATGACCCAAATTTCCCTCCCTCAACCACCCCTTCCTACTCTAGAACATGTCCCAGAATGTTTTTGTTGTCTTGTTCCAGTAGCATGGAGTCCCTTTTGATACTTTGTGACATCATCACAAGGCTTCTAAAATTCCTGTAGGGGTAGGTTCTGGAGGAATATTCCCTACTGACATAGGCAGACCCACAAAACTACACCTCCCAAAACCTCTTTTCCTGCATATAATGGCTGTGAAGGCTCCTGGGAGTTAAGGAAGTAGCATTATTTTGCTGGTTATGAAATCAATGTATGTATGTGGAGAGCAATGGCAACCGGTGGGATTCAGAAGTTCAGCAGGGACTAGCAAAAGTGTGTCCATTTTCGCAGCATGTTCAAAAGTGTGTCCTTGTATGCAATAGATGACCGGTAAGTAATATGTGATGGAGAGAGTGTGGATAGTTTGATGAGAGGCAATATGTGCAGAAGAGAAGTGTGGAGCATTAGACAGCAGGCAGTACTTGCAGCAGAAGAGTGTGGAGTCCATAAGGGTGGGCAGCATATGCAGCAGAGGAGTGGATGAGGTTATGGCAGTGAGCAGTATGTGCAGGAAATTAGTGTTTGATGGTGGACAGTATGTGAAGGAGAGGGATGTGATGTGCTCAGGCAGGGTGGTATCTGATGTATGATGGGTGGGGAGAAATGCATGCACTTCTGAGTGAGGAATGAGGACACAGTGTGGTAATGTGGAAGGGGACCTTAGGATGGGGATTTGCTGGAAGAACACTGAGTGGGAGGAGGAAAGGCAGGAACTCTGATGGTGGCAATTGGGGGGGCTGAGGGGGAGAGAGATGTGCTAATTTGAGTGGCAAGGTAAATTGTGTAGGGATTGTTGATAATGAGCTATCTTTTAAAGATCTGCTATAGGAGAGATGCTGAGGAGCCAGGAAGAAGGTGCATGGGAGGAAAAGAAGCTTAACACTTAACCTTAACCTTGTATGCCCAGCCCAGTGTTTCTGCTCCCAGTCTCCATGCTGCACAAGTCCTGGGCTCCACCTCCTTAGAGTTTGGGACCTATGCAGTAGGGAGCCTTAGAGCTTCAGCACCGGGGCGGGCATGCAAGGGAGCCAGGAATTGAGTTTGCTTTTTAAGTGTCCATAGCTGAGCCATTAGGACAGTTGTGAAGAGGATCCTGGAGTCAGGTTGTTTGAGATTGGCTCCCCGGCAGAGAAAGAGACTGGGTCCACCTTGCATGTGCTCAACACTGGCAGGATAATATGTATCTTCTTGCTGTGCAGCTTTAGGACTGGAGATAAAGGCACCATGTTACATGTGCTTCTTTTTCCATTCCCCCAATGGTAAAACATAAATAGGACTCTATTTTTTTATTAAGGATAAAACATGGGGGAGTGAAGAGATGTACATTTTTTGTCTAGGCATACACTTTGATTCTAGTAAAAGTCAGCTTTTGCAAACTTTTGAAAACTTTTTTCTAATCCCTACTCCTGATTGCAAGTAATTTAAGATAACCTAAACATTTAGATAACTTAATTGTATTATGCCATGAATGTAATTAGGGTAATTACATTGGATTTTAAAGTACATATGAAGCAGGGCTAACATAATCCTGAAAACTAAAATTCAGTCCTAGCTGGGCAATTCCAGTAGATAGTATATGTTTTTTTTCCTCATACGGTATCTGATCAAGTCCTAAACAAAATATGCTCCAGCCACAGTTTACTACTCAGTTCAGGTTCAAACATCTGCCAGTTCACTGATTTTATTCTGAGATGATAATATATTAGGTTGTTCATTTTTTAATAAATGTTACTTTTGCATGGTCTTACATAGGATTACAGAGAACGCATATTAAAGCTGAACTCCAAGCAAACACAGCTAAAATATATATATGGCAGCTATTTTGCCTGTCAAAGGATTTTGTGGTTTTGTCCAGCCAGTCTTGAGATTTACACAGTGCTGGCTGATAGTAGTGCCACGATAATAACCAAACGTTTCTAAGGTTCAGTTGAGCAATACTGTTAGGTCACTTCTTTGTCTCCAACCTGCTTATTTGGACAGAGAAGTAGCAGCAGCATACTAATGAGCTACTCAAAGTGTAGGTATATTGCATATTTTTTGTTTTTAGGTTATTAAAGAGTTTGGCATGCACACGAAGAAAAAACAACAGAGCTCTCACTTGAATAGCTTATATATACAGTACATAACCAAGGCTTTTCCCCATGTTTTTGTTTTTCAGCTGCTGTTTTTTCCCATTTGTGTAAATTAGAAGTTTCCCTTAAAGCAGCCATTGAGGCACCAGAATAAAGAAAAAGTTGAGTAGAAAACTGCTAGCACATTCATTACAAACTATTATTTGCTACTGATGTCATTAGTGAGTTCAGCCTCCAGATCACAATGACATCAGCACTAGCAGAACTGCTTCTATCCCATTGTAGATCCCACTATACAGCGCATAGGAACTGCTACCCTAATTGGAAACAAAATTGGGCTGTTTTAGTAAAGGAGTTGAGAAGCTTCACTCAATAAATTGTGTGAATGTTCACTTCAATCGATCTAAAACTATCCACTGCACAACCATCTAAAACTACTAATTTGATTTTAAATCACATTATTATTATAATGAGCCTTTAACCACTTCAATACTGGACACTTTTACCCACTTCTTGCCCAGGCCAATTTTCAGCTTTCAGCACTGTTGCACTTTGAATGACAGTTGCGCGGTTATGCAACACTGTAACCATATGAAATTTGTACCATTTTTATTTCACATCAATAGAGCGTTTTTTGCTTTTCGTTTCTGTTATAAAATTTTGCAAATAAATAATATTTCTTCATTTACGCCAAAATGTATACTGCTATATTTCTTTGGTGAAAATAACCCAATTCAGTGTATATTATTTAGCCTGTAGGAAAGTTATAGAGTCCACAAACTATATATATCTGAAAGTAGGGTTGCACTGGTACTGATACTAGTAACGGTATTGGTGCCGATACCGAGCATTTGTACAAGTACTTGTGCAAATGCTCTGTTACCTAATCCGATACCTGGACACCCAGGAATGATCAGTGCAGTGGTGGGGGAAGTTACAATCACCAATCTCCCTGTGTGGCTTTCAATTAAGCAGCTGACAGCCATTTCTCCTCCTCTCCCCTCCGCGGCTTTCAGCTGCTTTATTGAAAGCCATACAGGGAGATCGGTGTTTGAAACCTCCCCCACCACTGCACCGATTTTTCCTGAGTGTCCCCTGTATCCTCTTCCAGTCCCCCTCTGTGTCGTCCTTCATGTGCTCCTCTATGTGCTCCTCCGGTCCCTCCGTGTCCCCCTCTGGTCCCCCTCTATGTCCTCCTCCGTGTGCTCCCCCATGTGCTCCTCTGTGTGTTCCTCCAGTCCCCTTTTGCCAGATCTTTCAGGATCGAGAGCTGAGGAAGGAGCCAGTAAATAAGTAATTTACCGGCTCCTTCCTTTTCTAAATGAACAGAGTCAGTGATCACTGAACTGTGTTTCTGATGCTTCAGTTTATGAATGAACAGTAGCTTCTGTCTCCTGTCCATTCATCCTCAGTGCAGCTGTTTAGACCCCCTGACATCTTACCAAAGCCTTCCCCTAACAGGGTTGATTAACCACATCAATACCAGGCACTTCCCCCCTTTCCTGCCCAGGGCAATTTTCAGCTTTCAGCGCTGTCACACTTTGAATGACAATTGTGCGGTTATGCAACGCTCAAACTAAATTTTTATCATTTTCTTCCCACAAATAGAGCTTTCTTTTAGTGGTATTTGATCACCACTGGGGTTTTTATTTATTGATAAACAAACTAAAAAGACTGAAATTTTTGAAAAAAAAAGTTTTTCTTTGTTTCTATTATAAAGTTTTGTTTTCTTCTTCACTGACAAGTGAAAATTTAATAGGTAAATCTCAGCTTTGATCAATAATCCTGGAAAACAAAAATTAATAAACTAAATTATGGGATTTTTTGAGATGCAGAGACTCTCAATGACCTGTTCAAGTGAAATTTCCTGATATCATCTGTGTTCCTTTCCTGGAGAAACTCTATAATAGCTAAAAAGTTCAGCAATGGCATCTGTGGTCTTCTTTCCTCTACTGACCAGGTGTTTTTAGAAACACCCAACTTCTTCAAGAATAAGAAGGAAATAATAAGGAAGAATAAGGAAATGTTTCTATTATAAAGTTTTGTTTTCTCTTTCACTGACAGGCACTGATGAGGTTGCACTGATGGGCACTGATGAGGGGGCACTGATGGGCACTGATGAGTTGACACTGATAAAGTGGCACTGATGGGCATTGATGAGGAGGCACTAATATGTAGAATTGATGGGTACTGATAGGTGGCACTGATATGCAGCACTGATGGGCACTGATAGGTGGCACTGATGGGCACTAATAGGCGGCACTAATGGTCTCTGGCAGGCGGCACTGATGGGCACTGACAGATGGCACGGATTGGCACGGACAGGTGGCAGTGATGGGCACTAATAGATGGTACTGATGGGCACTAATAGATGACAAGTATAGGCAATAGATGACTAATAGATGACACTGATAGGCAGCATTGATGAGAAGGTACTGGCAGTCATTACTGATGGGCACTGATTGGCATCATTGAAGGGCACTGACAGGCTGCACTGATGGGCACAAAATTGGCACTTTCTCTCAGTGCAAACCGAGGAAAGACATTTACCGGCACTTCCTGGTTCACGCTGTGATCAGCTGTGATTGGTCACAGCTGATCATGTGGTAAAAAGCCTCCGTTAGAGGACCTTTACCACGATTGGAGTTGTAGTGTGTCAGACTGACACACCACACCTCCAATCGCCGTGCTGCGCCCCCGCGGGTGCGCGATCATGGGTTATCCTGCTGAACGTCATATGATGTCCAGTCAGTATAACAAAACCACTGCCCGGTCATCATTCTGCTATAGGCAGGTGGGAAGTGGTTAAAAAAAATGTAAAAAAGGAAACAATGTAGTAAATAAATATGTAAAAGTAAAGTTGTAAAAATAATAAAAAATAAAATTAAAAAAACACTGACTCCGTCCACTACCAAAAAAAAAGAAAGCATTGTAAAAATATACATATATATATATATATATATATATATATATATATATATAAATTTTAAAAATAATAAAAAAATAAATTGTAAAACATAAAATTGTAAAAAAAATTAAATCGAAATAAAAAACTACTGACACAATCCACACCTCATCCGTTCCACCTATCAGTGCCCATCAGTGCTGCATATTAGTGCCGCTGTCACGTGATATTAAAAAGTATCTGTAACTGGTATCGGCGAGTACTTGAAAAAAGTATCGGTACTTGTACTCGGCCTTAAGAAAGTGATATCGATGCAACCCTATCTGAAAATTTCTCAAATTTTTTGAGGCCTGAAAATGGCAAGACAATACGAATATCACCCAAATGACCCTTTTTGGAAAGTAGACAGTCCAAGGTGTTTGTTAAGAGGCATGGCAAGTTTTTTGAAGTTGTTATTTTTTTACATACTGTCACCTGTGCAGGGCAGCATCATCATATAACTGGTGTGGCAGTGATCAGGGACACTGACTGGTGACAGTATGTAAAAACAAAATAATAATAATAATAATACATTTCTTTCCAATTTTTTTTTTTTTTTTCTTTTGTTTACATTTTTTTTTACATACAGTGACCAGAGCGAGACCCTGTACTACTCTGGGGAGGTGAACAGATTTTTTTTTTTTTTTTTTACACACTATGATTGCTTATAACTGTGAATTTTACAGTTATAAGCAACCACCTTTTTCTGAATAAAAAATACTCATTCAGTGTTTACTATTTTGATTAGCTGTGATTGTCCACAGCTAATTACATGATACAGATGGGCTGTGATTGGTCCTGTCTGTATCATGTGGTGACTGACCATTCACAAAGCACATCAAACTAGTACATAATGAAAGGCATGAAGTAAAGCCTTTCATTGTGTACAAATGTTATGCAATCTGCTGTGATTGGCCACAGTGATCACATGCTACTGGCAGCAGGACAATACAGTAATATGTCATCAGCCATGTCCGGTGGACACAGCGGGTGACAGATCACCCCAGAGCATGGCCTGTCATGTGACATCCTCCCAGAACAACAGTGCTCCTGCCCAGCTGTTATTTTACAATACGCCAGATAGAAATGTGTAAATTACTGTGCTATATAACAACAGGACACATTACCAGTTAATATAGAACTGTGTTACACATGATATAGCTTTATCAATCAAACACTGAAATATATTTTGAATATTTTGTCTGGGAACACTAACTCCCTTATTATAATATGTTTTTGTAATCAAAAGCCAAACCAATTGCTATCCAATCATCTATTTATAATGTCTATGTATGTTGGTAGGTATTATTTACCTGTTTCATCCATGGGTTTTTAATACTATATCAGTTCAAGTATGTGCTATTAATTGAACCATACTTTTGATTATATTATAACATAAGTTACTTATATTTTCATCTTATTTCAAAATGACATTTAGTAAACAGCACTAAAATTTATAATTGCTTGTAGGCTTGTTTTTCTCTCCAAATTAGTGAATCCTTTGATAACAATTATTATCTTAAAAGAACATCTTTTGAACATTTTCAATCATCAAATGAAAGTATCTACAGCTATTAGAACATGCTGCATACAAGAATGGATTTTTGTCCTCCAGGGTGTTTCACTGTAAAATTGAGATAAGCACTCTGTAAAAGCATTTCACTTATCTGAATATAGCATATCTTGAGAGAGAAAATAAAACAAGAAAACTTGTATGTTTAATATGGCTTTAATTTTTTACTAGCTTGCAATTTACGTCTTATGCTAATTTAATAATCTAGATATATTTAATATTGTACAAAAGGATTTAGCTGTGCTGCTTTAAAAGCAAGGGAATACCCTTGTCAGTTTGCTTTCTACTTGCACCAATCTGCATGTAGTCATTCTTCTACAATATAACTGCTTTTACATTTACATTGCTCATTAATATTTAAGAACAGAAATAATGCTTCAAAGGCACCTTTGTGCTATGAGTAAAGAGCTGAGTTACTATCACTGGTAGTGTAATATTGATCTGTAGCATCTAAGCCCATATAATTGGTTCACACTAGTGGGATGTGATTTTGATCCGATTTCAGGTGCAATTATATAGTGCGGCTTCTTTGCAGTTCTGATGCAAGTTTTAAGGCTGTGTGTCTTTGTACTACTACTTCTTTGCCTGGGAGGAAAGTTGAAGGTTAAAAAAAAACATGAAATTGCTTGCCAACTGGCATCGTGAATTGATGTACAAGCGATTTCTGTGCATTTCCATTAAAGTCTATGGGGAAAAAGTCAAGATAGAATTGTACCAATAAAGTACAAGACCTTTTCCAAAAATCCATACATGGTAAAGCAAGGTATAAGTGGTACCTGTTTATTATAATAATAAGGTCTCATGCACACAGGACGTTTTTTGACTCTTTTACAGCAGCTATTTTTAGCTGCAGACCTTTTTGTCTACAGTCAATAAACCCTCCATCATGTTATCCTATGTGTTCATGTACACATAGACTGTTATCAACTGTTTTTAGCAGTGACGTTTTTGAGCTGTAAAAAAACCCCAAGACCACTGGGTTCTGAGAGACATTTTCAGCTGTAAAAATGTTCAAACACTCAAAAACCCTCAAAAATGAGCAAAAACGCTGCTTAACATCTAACTCCAACGTTTTTAGATGTTTTAGATCAATTGAGAGAAAAAAAAACAAAAAATGCTGGCCCTTTAAAAAGGCAAAAAAAGGCAAAAAAAAAACCACGCAAAAACACCGGTAATATAACGCTGGTAAAAGCTGAAAAAATCACTGATAAGCTACTGACATTTTTAGAAAGTTTTTTTAATGTCCTGTGTGCATGAAGCCTAATAATGACTGATGATGGTGATGGTGATAATGTTTTTGTTTTAAAATATGATTTATCTCTGTTAATAAAACATTACCAATTATGAAATTGTACATTTTGTAGTAGTTTACAGTATGAATCTTTATTCTATAGTTTTCTAGTTTATTATTGTTACTGTGACAATTACACAGGTTAAATGTCTAATTATTATTCTTTTTTTTTAATAGATAAAACTAGCTTTTTCCAAACAGCGTCTAAAGCCATTAACAGCAAGGATCCTATCAAATCCACTTGCAGCAGCAGCCGCTGCTTGCGCCGCCGCTGTGAATTCATCTTTCAGTCTCCGAACTGCGCCAGCAGCTACACTATTCCAAACTTCAGCACTTCCTCCAGCACTTCTGAGGCCAGCTCCTGGGCCAATACGGACCACCCACACACCTCTTTTGTTTGCTCCTTATTGAACTTGAAGCAGGGATGACTGTACTGCAATAATTTTTTTTTTCCAAAACTAAATAAAAAATTATATAAAAGAACTATGCATTGTTATTTATAGTTTGAACTCTAAAATAAGCCAGAACTTTTCATAGCAGAAAATGCTGAAGATAAACATGAAAGGTTGTATTTTCTTAAATGTAAGCATTCCCTAATGTGCAGTTTTCTTGTTAAATTGCTGTAATGTGTGGAAACATATTTCCTGGCCCATGTATTTGCCGCTTTATTAGCATTAAAGGTAAGGTGATATTAAGTTCCAAGTTGTCAATATGTAATTTAATAGGTAAATCTCCACTTTTGATCAATAATCCTGGAAAACAAAAATTAATAAAGTAAATTCTGGGATTTTTGAGATGCAGAGACTCTCAAGGACCTGTTCAAGTGAAATTTTCTGATATCACCTGTGTTCCTTTCCTAGAGAAACTTTATAATAGCTAAAAAGTTCAGCAATGGCATCTGTGGTCTTCTTTCCTCTACTGATCAAGTGCTTTTAGAAACACCCAACTTCTTCAAGAATAAGAAAAGGAAATGTATCTGTCTTGTCCATAGCAACTAATCCTTTTGTATTTTATAAACTGTCCTGAAAAAATATATTTGGAATCTAGTTGCTTAAAGCAAGACCAGAAACTTTCAGATACCTTTAATCATTTGACAAAATGCCAACAGCCATATCATGCAGGGGAAGCCAAGTAGCCCTCTTTAGTTTAAGTAGTAGTATCCTTTAGCTTTGAATGACATATTTGACCCTTGTACCCTGAAAAGTGAGGAAATATTTGGCGCCCAATGTATAAACACTGTGAATGGTATCCAAGTCATGCTCAGTTCAAGGCTTGCTAGGTACCTAAACTTATTGGATGCTATAGGTATTTTTACAAGCTGTAGTGCTATATGTTACCCTATTTAGAGAAAACAGGCATTAGCTGATCCCGGCTCTATACAAGCAAAATAAAAAATAAAAAAATTGGAAGGATAATATGTGTATCTTCATCTAAATATGTTTACTGCTGTATTATGGATTGTTATTTAGTGGATGAAATACAGTATGTAATGTATTATATGTGCCATGTGTGTATGTGTGGACTATTGTCCCCAGACTTTTCATGTATGTGATACTGTTCTTTGTAATAATGCACAGATTTATTCCTGCTGCTCAGCCATTATGGTATAGGCTTCTATTAAGTATGCTATGGGATTTATAGCTGAACTGTTAAATTAACTTTCCATAGTGGGAGTTAACTTTAATGTTGTAAGATTGTTTTTAATGGGGAAACAGTGCAATGTAATTTTCATTTAGGGAATATGTTTAAATGAAATACATTCTGTGTTTTAAACATAGTTCCTTATTTTTATGCTATACCTATATACATTTTATTTGCCTTTTGGAGCTATTTTCATGGATTTTACCAAATGTATTCGTTTTTGAAAGAAAACAAAATTTCCAATGAAGAAAATACAAATTAAAAATAATTTATTGTGTTTATCAGATTAAGGAAGATATGTGCCATAAAGTGAAATAAATTATTAAATGTGTATTCACAGAAAGTGCAGTGGATTGGTACTGTCTTACACAACACCTCTACATAAGATAGACTTTGGTTTCAAAGCCTAGCATCTGCCAAAACCTGCTGCAAGCTGTAGTTTTTCTAGGGTATAAGGCCTGGTACATGCCTATAAATAACTGAATACATTAACAAATGCGTTTATAAAATAAAATATATTACTATAAAATTGTAACAGATGTGATAAGCTAATGTGGAAAATAATTAGATGTTTTATACCAAACCAGTTTCCCAGTGTTTTACAGTCCACCTAATAGTGCTTAGTATGAGTTTTCCCCCCAGAACTAATTGCCTACCCATAGTTGACAGCATCTCTTCAGCATCTCAACTACATTAGATAGTATATTTTTGAGGTTTGCTTCCAAAATTCAAATACATTTGAACTAGAAATAAGAGCAAAAGCAAAAATTGTTTATCTGACTATCATTAGCATTAACACAATTGTGTTTGTTTTTCCTTCCTGTTTTATCAACTGTTTATCCTATCAATGGTTGATTTTCAACTTCCTGTAAGAGGGTGGCAACGGTGTCCATCTGGCAAAAATAAAAACGCTACCATCCTGTAGAGAAGGCAGTTTTAGGGCATTGTTTTCTTCTCTTCAACGTGGAAATTTGACATTGACAGTGAAGTTGTGTCTAATCTGCTTTGCATTGTGTTGGGTTTCTTTAGTTGCAACATGTACTATTGAGGTGCATTTGAAATGCAGGCAAAGCAAGTCAACCATAGGCTTTCCTTGTCAAAAGCTGAATTTGTCATTCAAACCCATGCTGAACAGCATGGTCTGCATGTAAAGATGGAGAAAAATATAAATACAAGACAGGTGAAATAAAAATTGATATAAAAAAATTGATATATTGAATTCAATCACTAAAGATGTTAAACATATACAGTTGCCAGAACACAACATAGTTCACTATAGTGGCTTTTGAACCCTTTTTTCCCTTTTTTTGTGCACATGTTTAAAATAATCATTTGGAAGCCCCAAAAACATTGCATATTTACTGAAAGCAGAGGGTCTGTAGAAATGTGGGCTGGGGGGAACTAACTTCTGCTCTTCTCACCTAGCTGACAAAAGCGAAAGTGTGAGCAGGTACTTGTCAGGGAAAGGAGAAAAAGAAAAAAAAGCTGAAATAGTGGTAGAAGAGGATAAGCAGAACTTCCCTTTTAAAGTGAAGTTCCGCTTTAAGCTTTAAAGTGTATCAATTTTGAATTTTATCCAGTGGCTGGAGGGAGGCAAAGTGACCATCATTGTACGAGGGGGGCACAGTAATGTTGTACACTGTCCTGACCCCATACTCTAAATGCTACATAGTGCTGATCTATTCATTCTATAGGTTATGTTGTGTGTTTCACAAAAAAATAGTGTGCAGTGATAGGGGTTAAATAATGTGCTGTGCTGGGAGTTAATTACTGTGCAATGTTGGAGACGTATCTTGTGTGCAGTGGTGGGGTTTATGATTGTGTTGTGCTTGGGGTTTTATTATTGTGCTGAGCTGGGGTTTAAATATTGTGCTGAGATGGGGATTAAATATTGTGCTGTGCTTGGAATTAATTACTGTGCCAAGCTAGGGGTTAAAGTGGTTGGAAACGCATTCTATGCATGAAGGTAAAAAAAGTCTGTGTGCTGCTCCCCCACAGGCCCCCAAACACTCACCTGAGCCCCCTCTCAATCCAGCAATGTGCACAAGAGCCTCAGATGTCCCCAAACTCCCAGATAACCAATGAGAACAAGAGGATCGGGGCTGCTCTGTGAAAAACTACTGCACAGAGCAGGTAAGTAAAACATGTTTGTTATTTTATTTCTATTTTTTAAAAACAAGCCTTTAATACCACTTTAATTATTGTACTGTTCTGGGTGTTAAGTTTTGTGCTGTGCCAAGGCTTCAATATTGTGCCACATTGGGGTTTGATTATTGTGAAATGTCTTAAAGGTTATTGCTGGCCCTGACATATGCTGGGGGCTATCATTGCTTGCCCTTACACTTACTGGAAGTTAGCATTGCTGGCCCTTACACTTGCTGGGGTTTATTACTGGCCCTAACACTTTCTGGGGTTATCAATGCTGGTCCCATTTGGGACCAAAAATTGTCTGGAGCTGTCCTGCCTCCAATGATCAGACTTGTCCTGACAAGCCCCCACCCCCCTGCACTGCCTTTCACTGGGAAGCTCAGTGTGTTTTTGTTTCTCCTCCCCCAGCTATTTTGCAGCTGAGAACAGAGGGAATGTGATCACTTATAAAAAAGGGGGAAAAAGGTATTTGTAATGTTTTTTTATATGTATATACAAATGTCTTATTTTTCATTTCTCTTTTAAATGGAATGGGTTGTTTTATAAGGTGAGGGTTTACAATCAACTAGGAAATGTGTTTATTTTTCCCTTAAAGATACTGGATTTTTAATATAGAAATCAGTATATGTATTATATACTGTATATTCGATTACATGGGTTTGAGTTACACGTTTTGTGACATGTTAAAGCACCACAAAATGTAAATGGCACTAAATGTATGCATTTACTTAATACATCTGATTTACAAAGAAATAAAGTATGGTAAACTGCAGTGAAATTAGGTGACATGAACACATACAGTACATCCAATCATAGGCAAGGACATTAAAAATCAAATAAAGCTTTTTTAATCATGGATAGGTTTATGCTGGGACCTCCAATTGAAATTGAACAATGGAAAACAAAGCGGTAAAGACAATTTGTCCCACTTCCAGCTTGCATCAGTTTTTTGCTAGTGCCCTAGGAGAACAGATATCTTCCCTTTGCTCTGAGTGAAGTAAACAAATTACTTTTTATCAAGATTTAATCATTTCTTACAGAAAGTCTCTACAATAGCTTCTGAGCCATATGAGGCTAATTTTGCAGCTTTTATGACTGACTGCCCTAGAACCCATTGGGAGAAAGTATTTAGGCTGGCCTTTAATGTGTCCTGAGGGCACTGGGATCTGCACTAGGTACTTGCCTAGACACTGTGGGGGCTATTTACTAAAATTGCATGGTGCAAAATCTGGTGCAGCTCTGCATAGGAACCAATCAGCATCCCGTTTTTTGTTTTTTAGTTGAAGATAGAAACTGATTGGCTACCATGCATAGCTGCACCAGAATCTGAGTGCACCAGTTTTAGTAAATCTCCCCCTTTGAGTGCAGTGTATTGAGTTAGCTGCAATGTGCTCTACAGATCTACAGTTGTAATGCTCCATCTGGTGGACCTTTGTCATTCAAGACTCCTTAGAGCGTTTGCCCACTGGGAGGGAGAAATCTAATGGGATGGAGCATGTCTCCTAGATTCTCTCTCCTGTCCTGTGGCATTTCTGTGTGAAACCACAGGGTAGTTTCTGGATTTAAGTTGTGAAAATTCAGAGCTTTGCCCTTTGCAGAGGAAGCCTTAGGGTGCTGTTACTCATGTTTTGTACACTTAAGAAGTTGCAAGGTGAAATGGGAGCTGCGCCATTTTTTTAAACTGGCACTGCTGCAGATATCTACTGAATCGGTGTAAATCCCTAGTTGTTACTGCACCTCCTCAATCCTCCTCATAGGCTGCCTCACTGTACATGCATGTGTCATTTTACATGGGCATGGATGGATCTTTGGTCTCCAGACCTGTGCACCACCTCCAAGATCTTCTGGATGTACTGGGCTCCTTGTTTCCTTCAATGAGTCATTAACCCTTCCTGTTCCAGGAATATTTTGTCAGAACCCTTGTGGACAATTCCTCACTCAAATACTTTAGTATGATAGATCACAAGCACACAAAATTGTAGTCCTGAAACCCTTGCAAATTTGGGATTTACCAGCAGTGCTCTTCAATAGGAACCTGACGCTAATAGTCAGATCACTGTTCCCTCTCTGAGACACAGCATTCCTCTAAGTCTACCTAAACTCCTTTGGGGGTTATCCTTTTCTTGCTATTGTCTTGATATGAACTCTCAGCTATTATATCTAAATTTTTAGGCAAAATTGCATCCATAATTGCAGAGGCTGCAAGCCTGCTTCCCCATCCTTTCCTTCAGAATCCATCTCTGAGTTCCCTGAGACTGCAATTGCATCTGCACAGTCAGCTGAGGATGAGGAGAATTTTACTTTCTAAAGAGATTTGCCTCCATTGTCTGGATGTGGTACATGCTGATTAAGTTTATCTGTTTATCTGTCATTCCTGAAGGTCCCTTTAGGGACAGCCTGTTTCCCATTCCACTATAGCTAGGTGGATTCCCCAGCGCACCCAGCTTCTGACCTTAAGGGCAAGGTCCCCCCTTTTCCTGTCAAAATGTTATTGCTTCATAGGCTTTTCAACATCAAGAATCTGTTTGTTGAGCCTGTCCACCTAGCCTTTGTTCGGTTTTCCATCCCTTTATTTGGATGACTTTAGGCTATCCTGATGTACCTCAATACGCAGCCTATGTTCGGTAATGTACAATTAACAACATAGAATTTTTGACTTACCACAAAATCCTTCTCAGGGAGTATATTACAGCTTCTTTGAAGCTACAGGAGTTGATATGGTAAAATTAAACGAATTAATCGATGATCTGTTAATTTATGTGCTAGCACCAAATATGTCCATTTGAACACACTACATTTGCTAGTAAAAATCACGACTTATGGTAATGAGGCACATTCTTTCTCAAACAGGGTTTGCTAGGGGTTCTTTGAACAATGGGCAATTTCTGCTTCTCAGGTAAATGACCAATAACACCAGACATGTAGGCTGAGGCTGCTCCTTATCGTTTGTTCCCTTGGGTTGGTCAGGAGTAGATTGGTATCAGGATAAGCCTGCACCCCATGCTCTGGGACACAGGGATATATTTTCACCTCTACTTTGAGCAGAGCCAAAAGCAACATTACAGGCCACAATCAATGACACTAATTATCTTTTTAGTTATCTGTAAGGAGCATTCTTCCCACCAATGTGAAAAGAATTCTGCCACCAATGTAAGGAGTATTTTTGCCAATGACAACCAAGGAAATAGTCCCCTTATTATCTGAACACAAGTTTAAGGGGACAGTCCAGGACAATGCAGCACTTTACCACCAGTATGTTCTCTAGCAGCAGAGAAAGGCATACTTTGAACCATGATTAGTTGGGCTTCTAATTATAGGACTGTGTAGGGACCAGATGGGGCACTGTTCATTATTCGCCAACCAGCCAAACACCTGTCCTAAGACCTCATCTGCTGGGATTGGATTTATGATTCACCTGTCACTGAAGCAAGGAATTCTTGTAGCACGATCTGAGATGAGAAGGATGGACGACCTTTCAAATATGGCCTTAAGTGCTTGCCGTGAGACCCCAAGTATCCAAGACCAAGGCTGTACCCATTTCAAAAGAGAAGCAACCAAGCATCCTAAGACATGGATGATGCAATCCCCAAAATACCAGGAAGCACCCTTGTATGGAACTCTTTGCTGACTTCTGGATGATGTGTTGGCTTTCCATTTTTTTCCTGGACTCTACAATCACAGAACCTTGCTGCCAATTTAAGCTTCATCTTCTGTGAGCAAAGTGGTGAATGAGTACTTCCTTGAAGAATACATGAAAGGAGGATTTCCCTGGGGAGATTACTATAATGTTTGTGTTGAAAATTACTTACTCCATACCGTGAATCATTATATTTTACCTTTCAGCTCCCTAACCTCTTGAAGAAGCAGGTTATTCCCACAAACATGTTGAGATTGAGCAAGATTACCTACCCATGGAAAACATGTAATCTGTTATT
Organism: Glandirana rugosa; assembly: GCA_018402905.1. Taxonomy (NCBI): domain Eukaryota; kingdom Metazoa; phylum Chordata; class Amphibia; order Anura; family Ranidae; genus Glandirana; species Glandirana rugosa. The sequence continues at coordinate 1,054,099 of BLSH010480204.1, forward strand.
CTATTTTCAGTTCAGAATTATTTGTTAATTTCATATATTAGGTGTCTGTTACTCTGCAGAAGTCACCCGAGGAAGATCCATTTTTTATTATTGGCTCTCTTTTATAAGAATGTTTTTATGCATGTTGGAATAATAAAATGTATTGATTTTATTTGTGTATTCTTACTGGCACCTTAAAAGAACATCATGTTGATGGCATTAGCGTGTGCAGAAAATGTATGCACATGTGCACGAGCACGCACGCGCCTTGTGCGAGCCCTGGCACCAGATGCCTATTTAAGCTAGGCTATGACATGAATGGATTGCTGAGTGGTGTTTAGTTAGTTCCTGCTTAACTTGGGCCTTGACATGCCTTACCTGCATACCTGTGTACGACTCGGCTTGCTCCTGACCTGTCTGGTTTTCTGCCTGCCTACTGTGTCCTCAGGTTGTGTTCTGACTCTGCTCCTATCTTGCACTCCTGTACCCTGCTGCCCATCTGTCTACCAATCTTGGCTTGTATCTTGACTCTGCATCTGCTTGATGTTCCTGTACATCACTAACCAGCTGTTGATAACTTTCTAGCTTGTGTTATGGCTATGCTCTTGTCTGCCAATCAAGTGTCACCATGTTTCAGTACCTTGCTGCTGCCTGGTGATCTATGGTCATCCACTTCCTGCAAAAACAAGCCGGTGCTGCCTGATACACTGGCCCTCGTGCCACTCTGTGTCTTTACACCACCTGCCATCACTACCAGGGGTGTTGGACAAGATGTGCAAGAGAAGCCCCCTCTCCAGCTTGATCTCCACCAGTTAAAGGACAGACACATCCTCTTCTAATGGTAAAATCATGTATCTGGCCAATCTCATAAGGGACATGCTGACCAAAAGAGATGATTCCAAATGCTGGACACCTTCTTCCTCACAAGGGCATAACTTTGACATCCTGCTGTGAAAATATGCTTTTTGCACCATTCTTCTAGAAAGAGCTTTGATTAGGCCACCACAGGGAAATTGCAAAGCCTTCTTTGAAGGCACTTGAAATACTTCACTGCTTTCCTTCTATCTTAAGGCATTTCACCAGCCTTCCAAATGAGAGATCAGAAACTGGACAAGGGTCATCCTCATCTGCATCTTCTTCTGAAGAAGGTTGGTTAACCTGAGAAAGGTCTGAGAACAGTTACTGGTTTTGGAAAGAAAGCTGGTTCTTGGCAGAATAGATGACGGCTCACATGGTGAGTTCAAACAATTAATTTAGAGTGCCTTTACCACATGCTTAATGAATTGTGACAATTGGGTTCAACATCATCTTAATCACTGACTGCTTGAACAAAGCAGGATCCATACAGTCATGATCATCTGCATCTTCTTTGGAAGAGTTAGATTGATTGGCCTGGGAAGGCTCTGAGACTTGTTGACTGGCTCTGGAAGGAAAATTGGCTATTGCCAAAATAAATAATCCTTACATAGGTTGAGTGGAAACAACTCCTTTAGAGTGTCTTATGTACTTAATTAAATGTGACAACCTTTTGGTCCTCATCATTTTCATCACTGACTGCTTGAACTAAGCAGGATTCAAACAGTCATGTTCATTCTCATCGTACTCTTTGGAAGAGTTTAAAGAGGGCTGTTTGCCTGGAAAGCAGATGGGCACTGTTCCATACCTTTGCTTGTGGTGCTGGTCTTTATTAGGGTTTGACATTTATTTTCCCACAGAAACAGCGGGAAGGCAAATAATATTGAGATTGTTCAATGGCTATTAAGAAGCAGTGCAGTTCCTCATACTCAAGGAAGCTCAATAATAATAATAAAGCAAGTGTCTGCGCCAGCCACGATATTGCATTGCTTCCTCATTGAGAGTGATTTACACCTCATAGGTCGCCCCAGAGACCAGCAGAGGGGCTCAGTAATAGACAATGCATTTAGCAGGTAAACACAGAGACCTCATCCCAGCAGAGCATGATGGACAACCAGAAATGTATTCAGGTCAGGTAGGAGACATGCCAATTTCCTGGACCCTGTGTGAGTGGAAACAACTCCTTTAGAGTGTATTGACCATGTATTTAATGAATGTGACAGCCTGTTAGGTGTCATCATCTTTATCCCTGGTTGCTTGAACCAGCAGGATTAATACACGGCTTTGCCTGCCAAGGCATAGGCCCGAATTAGGCGTTGCATGATGCATGCCAATCCAGAGGGACTAACAGAAAATAGCCCATAGTTAGGATTATAAGCAAATGCCTTTGCAGCAGACTGGCAGTAAGAAATACAAGTGGTAACAGCACACAGTTTTACTGCATTTTGCATAAGGACCTGTTCCAGAAAATTCAAATATCTGACTAACAGGGATACTGAACTAGTCTAAAGAAGAACTCCACATTGTAAGAATAATATTATAACATGTACAATGCTACTGAAGTCATCTGGTAACTTAAAGATATTAATAGTTACCCATCTACTTCAAATTACAGCCCTGCATTAATAAAGCAATTCAAAAACAAATGCAATAGGAATTTGCTTGTTTGGTAAAAAACCTCTAAGAGGTTAACTACTGATAAAGGGAGGTTGATACTGCAGCTTCCCAGACCAGAGCCCTAACATTCCATCAGGCGATTAATGAATCAAACCCTGCCATGCCAGAAAGCAGGACATGATGACCAGTTTTGTACAGGACGGAAACAAAAGGCAAGACTCTGTGACAGATTACAATAATATTCTGCAATGTACACAGATCACCCATGGGAATTGTAAATATTGTCATTACACGTTTTTTAAAAAACAAAAATGAGAGTTACACTTCAAATTGCGCACGTGTTCAGGCAGGTGCCTTCATTCCACTCCAAGCTACTGTGGAACTCAAAAAGCATCCAGCTGCCATAAGGGAATCCATTCAATCTAGAGAAACATCCCCGAATGAAAGAAAGATGCAGCATGCCTCATGGATACAAATAAAGACATTACAATCAAGAAGAATTACATATCAGATAGCTGAACAGCCATAGTGTCACCCTTGGGAACAGCCGTACATTTAGCAGGGCATCAATCCCAAATTCCAGCCAGAAAAATAGCGCAAGAAGCCTATTTAAGGATCCGTAAAGTGGAGTATACACCTAAGGAGCAACGGGTGGTTGGCCACAAGTTTATTGCAGCCAGGTAATAGGAGTTGCTTGGTCCTGCAAGGTGAGGAGGAAAAGCAAGGAGCACCAGTCTGGGAGAGGCAGTTAAATTTATGAGTTAGGTCCTGCAGGTGGGTGTATAGGCAGGGCATACCCAGTGAAATGCCAACATGGAGCTGTCAGGAAAGCTCCTTTTAACTAACCTGGATCTGTTCTGCCAAAAGATTGTGCTTATTAGTCTCAATAGTTTGCTGTTTTCACAGAAAGAAAAACAGACAGTGGTAAAAAAAGTAAAAAAGAAAAGACATTACATAAATAATGTTCAGGTTTTTAGAAAAGTACAAAAACACAAAGAACACTAAATGAAATAACCTAAATTACGCAAAGCACACCCAAAGTAACACACATTAGAAACAAATAAAAAAAGAGCGGATTTAGTAGTTTTCAAGCAAAATTCATATAAGCAACTCAATGAATGAACTGAGAGTAAAGGCCCATACACACGGTACAACAATTGACCAACAACTGTTACCCAACAGCCTGTTGGCCGATAATCTGACCGTTATTACGCACGATCCAACAGCCAATTTCCAATTGTTGGCCAAAAGAAGTTGGCTGACAAGACTAGAAAACTTTTGTTGGCCAACAAAGCATTGGCCAATTGTTGGCTCGTGTGTACAGAAGTTGGCCCAACAAAAAGATGGAAGTGCGAACATGCATGCTCAGAATCCAGGAAGTGTTCGGTCGTGTAAACCTGTGTTCATAACTCACAAATCACATTCACCTGAACTTCCTCGTTACACGCTCATAACACGTCACTATGTTCGTCTTTGTTGGCCGATTACTTGACTACCGTCAGTACGCTAGACACAACCACCAACAGCCAATATGGACAAAAATTGGACGTTTGGTTAGCCAACAATCTGCAATATCACTCTAATCACTTAATTTATGCCTACTGGCAATTTCCCACAACTATGCATTCATCCTGGTGACCATTATCACTGGTATAGAACATGATAGCAAAT
>BLSH010480204.1:1085119-1120547 GCA_018402905.1 Glandirana rugosa
AGTGTCCAGATCGTAGTAGTGATCTTCGACATACCTCTGCACCTCCGTGTCGTTCAACGTCTTGGTACGGGACTGGACGTAGGAAGAATCAACGTTCGTTGCAATGGGTCACACGACACTTACTTTATATAGTAGGGACGGGTACGAACGATCTGGTGCACAGTCGTCATCTCAACTCGCTTGTGGACCTACAAGCCCAAGACGACCAGGCAGGCTTGAAGCCCTGTTTCAGGCCCAGGCCCAGGCCTGCCTTGGGCTTGCTAGCGTGCCTGTTGCTTGGGGTAACTTTAGTTACCCCTGGGTTTGAAAATCCGTGTTTTTACCGACATCGTTTCAGGACCTTTCGGGGTCTCCCGACGTTTTCCTTCATTTTACCCCCATTCCCATCCCGTTCAGTTGTCCGTGCGATCGTTCGGGTTCCGTCCGGACCCGGACCCGGACTTTGTCCCGAAGTTCGGACGGACCAGCAGAACCCGAACATCCAGGTGTTCGCTCAACTCTACTGCTGACACGTGGTCTAGCAAGCATGGGCAGGGATGATATATTTCATTCACAGCACACTGGGTAACGTTGCTTGCAACTAAGAAGGATGCAGGTCAGGGCATGGTTCTGCAACTTGCTGTGCCTCCACGTCTCCATACAGCTTCTAGTGATGATGCTAGACCTGTGAGCTCTACCCCCTCCTCCTCCTTCTCCTCCTCCGCCACCTCCATGCCCTACTATGCAGAATTGTCCTATGAACATCAGGTACCCCCTAAGTGTTCAAAGGCTATTCCATGAGTCAGGCTAAAAGGTGCCATGCATTATTTGAAATACCCCTTACAAATTAGTGGGATTTTAAAGGCAATTCAAAAAACTTTTTCCTTTTATATAAAAATTATACAAATTTATTGAAAAACATGGACATCATTGAACATTTTCATGGATTTTAAAACAATTTTACAAACAGCATAGATACAGTCGATTGTACAGTGGTGTGCATTTTACAAAGAGTGATATCACCCGGCCCTGGTGGTCCCTTTGAGTTGGGGTGACCCCAAGGCACGGTACATTCCAACGCGTTTCGGATTGACTTTATTACTTCCTTCTTCAGGGAAAGATATCACCATCTATGAAATAGATAATCGACAAACTAGTGTCTTACATATGTGTGCCTAAATCATCTTTATATATTATACATAGATTAATACTCACATAGCAGCACAGACTCAGCCCTCTCAGAGATCACAAACCTGGGTAAATCCCCCTCCACCATAGGTCCTATTTCCCCTGTATCAGAATGGCAGGCCGTTAGGCCAACAGCCGGTGTACAAAAATATCTTCAAAAAATCTCTATACAAAAAGAAAAAATCAGAAAACCAAGATTTATTTCCTGGAGAAGCAAATATTAACTCCAAATGGACAAATCCATGAGGCTATCTTTAACTTACCCCTCAAGGAAGAAATTATAACTGGAGTGCAGCGCAACCCCTCTATGAGCTTGTGAACAGAGAGTGGCTCTGTGGTTCCAGGAGAAGGAAATCCTCCTCCATAGGCCGCTCACTGTCCCTGAGTTGCATCAGTTAGTAGACCTATGTGGTTACCGCCACAAAGGAAGGGAAGAATGGCGCCGGCTACCATTCCCGGCGTCCTTATAGGCCGCATGCGCAATCGCACTTTCGGAAGTGCGTCACCGCATGCTCGCGTCATTTCCTGACCTCCGAACGTCCGTTCAGGTGGGAGGTAGACGAAGGGCCATAGGACTTTGACCGACAGCACAAGACGAGACAGCGCCATCCAGTGGGGGGAGAGAGAAACCACATATCCCCTCATAGGTGGCGCCGTCCAAAGATGGGCCCCGGGCAGCACAAAGCTAAACCACAAGGGCCCTTCTTGTGCTGGATACAGGGGGGGAACAAAAAGGTGGAGGAGGAAATCACCTCCCAGGGAGCGATCTCTAGGTACAATATCTGTATTAATTGAGTCCGTGATTGAATTTTTTAAAGGAACTTATAAGGCTTTAGTCAAAAAAGACAGTAGCATTACAAAAATCTCATTACAACAAACAAGATCTCATTACATTTTCAAGTTATATTTTATAGATCCCCAGGTTATGTATCAGTACGTCTAGGGTGGAATCTCCCAGAGATGGGGAGCCCCGGTCAGGACCGTATGGGATCCCAAGCATAAGGACCTAAGAGGTCTATGTTGTATGCCAAGGACGAACATGTATGAGGCCAAGGGAAAGTGGAGAGAACTAGAGAGAAAGGGGAAAAGGGGAAAAGAGGGGAGAAGGGAGGAAGAAAGAAGAAAGAGGTGAAGACCAGTAAAATGGGCAGTGAGACCTAGTTGAATTGAATTTAATCAGTTTTACCAGAACTATAGCCCTCCAAAAAGGCCTGTAACTTTCCATTTCATTTAAACCTGGGGGGGTGGTGGCCCTAAGTTGTCTAATCCAGCGCATTTCGCGCTGGAGAAGGGTCTTATTCCAGTCACCCCCCCTGGTGGGAATATGTATCCTATCTAATGCTGTGAATAAAATTCTGGGCATATGATAGTTATGGACTTTGGCTACATGTCTCCCCAAGGGGAGATATAAATTGCCCATTCGCATGCCCTGTAGGTGCTTGCTCACCCGTGCATGAAATTCCTGTTTAGTTTTGCCAATGTAGAAGGAGCCACATTGGCAATGAGCCAGGTAGACTACCCCTCTAGTATGGCAATTGACAAAATGTCTAGGGGCCAATTTCTCGCCATTAGGTAAGACAGTGGATCCCCTTCCACCTATGAAGGGGCAACACGAGCATGACCCGCAGGGATAAGTCCCCCTATCCCTGCAAGGGTCACCTCTGCTGCTACCCTTATACTCACTTTTTACCAGGAGGTCTCGTAAAGAGCCTGCCCTCCTATAGGTAATCTGGGGATGAATTCCCACAAGACCACCAAGGATGGGATCCTCCTGTAATATTGTCCAGTGTTTATTCAGTATTCTGCGAATATCCTCATGTTCACAAGAAAAACGAGTGATTAATCTAATGGTGTCTGATTGACTCTGTACTTTTTTTCTATTGTTTTGGGATTTGAAGATCAATTGATGTCTATCTAGGCCTTTAACCCTGTTGAAAGCTTTCCTTAATGTAGTTTTAGTGTATCCTCTGTCATATAGCCTTTCATATAGAGAATCTGCCTCTATTTTGAAATCTTCAAATGTAGTACAGTTCAGTTTCAGCCGTAAGAATTGGCTATAGGGTATAGATTTTTTTTAGGGGTTCTGGATGAAAGCTATTAGCGTGCAACAGAGTGTTGCCAGCAGTCTCCTTTCTAAACAATGTACTACTTAATTTGCCACTATTATCCTTCTTGATATAGATGTCCAGAAAGCTAATTCTACTTTCATGGTAAGTCATGGTAAAAAATAAATGTAATGTGTTCTTGTTCATTTCCCCCAGAAATAGTTCTAAAAGACCTACTGGCCCATTCCACACTATAAGAACATCGTCGATGTATCTTTGCCACACAACGACCCATTCCATGTATTGGACAAGGTCCTCCCTGGAGAGAAGTTCTTTTTCCCACTCCCCCAGGTACAGGTTTGCACATGAGGGGGCACATGAGGTCCCCATTGCAACACCCTGTACCTGGAGGTAGTGGGAACCCTTAAACATAAAGACATTGTGTCGCAGAACAAAATCTAACATTGTTAGAATAAAAGAGTTAAATTTCCACTCATGAGTAGAGTGCTGACGTAGGACTCTCTCCACGGCAGCAACCCCAAGGTGGTGGGGGATGCTGCCGTAGAGGGACTCCACATCAACAGCCACTAATATTGCAGTCCCTGGAATCACCAAGTTCTCCAGGATCTGTAGAAGGTGGATTGTATCCTTGGTGTATGAGGCCAGACTTAGGACATGAGGTCTTAAATACCAGTCAATAAATTGACTCATTGCCTCGGTCAGACTACCATTCCCGGAAATGATAGGTCGTCCCGGGGGATCTTGTAAATTCTTGTGCACCTTCGGAAGGGCATAAAATGTTGGAACACGTGGGTGTCTGGTAACGTACAAACTCCCATTGTTCCACTGTAAGAATTCCTTTTTGTCTGGCCCCATCAACCAAGGAACAGAACTCTCGAACAAATCCATCCACCATGGAGACTGAGATTTTCTTGTAGCAATTAGAATCATTTAGAATTTTTAGACACATCTTTTCGTATTGGTCATTGTTCATCAACACAATATTTCCCCCCTTGTCAGCCATTTTAATTGTAATGTTCACATTATTTTTAAGTGATAGGAGTGCTTGTTTATGCTCCTCAGTGAGATTACCTCTGTTTGGAGTAATTTTTATATTTTCAATGTCCTTCGTGACTTGTCTTACAAAAAGTCCCAAGGCTGGATTTTGTGACAAGGGGGGAAATTTGTGTGATTTCCTTTTAAAACGAGCCGTCTCCATTTGTTCCTGACCTCCCCCCCAACCTCCCCCATCCTCTCCCTCCACCTCCTCCTCCCAGGCCGCCTCAATCTCAGTCCAACCACTTTCTTGGAGCAGGAGATTTAAGTCCCACAGCGCCTTGAAATCAGCCGCTGTGAGATTCGGAGCCGGCTCCCCTCTCTCCTGATGTGTCTGTTTTTGGTACAAGCTCTTAAAAAGTAATTTACGGGCAAATAGGTTTACATCCTTGATCATCTCAAACTTGTCAATACTTCTGTCGGGACAGAAGGAGAGACCCAAGGAGAGGATCTCCCCTTCTGCCCGCGTCAGAGCATACGAAGACAAGTTGATGATGCTCAATTTTCTTTCGTCTGAGATTTGATTGTATATGCCTCGATTCCCTTCTGTGTTGTGGGTGTAGGTATAGGAGGGGCTGGAGGAATTTTGTCCTTCTCTAAAAAAATGTCTACAGGGGTCTTGGGAATGACCCCCATATCCTTAGTGCTTTTAAACATCTTAGTGGTGCCATGCAGTGCTTCAGCTGGTGTGTCTAGGTAACAGGATCCACACCAGAGCAGAGATTCTTGCAGCTCTGCAGGGACAGGCCCAGAGGTGGTTCACACCACTCCAGCTGGAGCCAGGAATGGCAGGGTGCGATAATGGCTCAAACCTCCTGTCCGCCCTTAGACAGGGAAAGTTGACACATGTGCCATGTCTGGCACATGTCCTCAATTTGGTAGTGCAGCATTTCATAAATACGTACCCAGGGTTGGAAGATGTGCTAAAGCTGGCCAGAAGAGTCTGTAGCCTTTTCAGGAGGTCATACACAGCCAGTACTCGGTTGGCTGAAATTCAGTGGGAATTCCACCAGCCCGTAAAAATCTGATTTGTGACATGCCCACAAGGTGGAACTCGACTTTGGCAATGCTGCAGCGGCTATACATGCAGCAGAGGGCCATCAACGAGTACCTGTGCGAGTATGGCATGACGACAGGCTCAGGCCACCTTGGCTTTTTTTCCCTACGCCAATGGCTGATCATTGAGGATGCATGCACTGTACTGTCACCATTTGAGGAGGCCACAAGGATGGTGAGCCATGACAGTGCATGCATCAGTGACACAATCCCTGTTCTGTTTCTGCTGGCGCAGACTCTGTGTGGTATTATGGACAGGGCACTGGAGGCAGAGCAGCAGGAGGAAGAGGAGGATATCTTTTCCTCCCAAGGCCCACTTTATCCAGACACCATCATTCCTATGTCACAGAACACGCAGGAGGAGAGAGTGGAGGAGGATGAGGAGGAGGATTCTGGCACTTTCAAAGACTTCGAAAAAGAGAAAGACATGCGTCAATCTGTAAGTGGCTTTCCACCCCTTTCCACCCCCAGAAACCGTGGGAGTAGTACATGGCTGGCAGGAGGAAGTTCCAGATGCTGTCATCTTGAGTGACCCAGAGGAGTCTGCTTCTTGAACCTCAGCAAATTTGAGGTGCGTGGGCAACCTTATGCTTCCAGCCTGCAAAAGGACCCAAGAATACGTGGCATAAAGGAGAATGATCATTACTGGTTGGCAACCCTCCTTGACTACCTCAAGGGCAAGGTCTCAGAACTCATCCTGTCCCCACACAGAGTGTAGAAGATAAAATCTCTTGGGAACGCGTTAAAGAGGATTTTATTGAACATTTTTCCCGACTCCAGTAGGTTACAGTGTCGTGGAAAGCTTAGTTTTGAGTCTTCTCTTGGTCAAGAGAGGAGCGTTGGAGCAGGCGTCCACCTAAGTGATGCATTTCGGAATTGTTTTAGTCCTCGCCACCCAGGGTTGTCAGCTTCCACATCCCATCAGCAGCGTCTGCATCACATGGTGGACGATTACCTTGGGGCCAAAACAGAGATGGACAGCTTTCCTGTTGACAATCCACTGGCTTACTTGGTCATGAGAATAGACCACTGGCCAAAACTTGTCCAGTATGCTATTGAGTTATTGGGCTGCCCTGCATTCAGCGTGCTTTCTGAACGGGCATTCAGTGCTGCAGGAGGTTTCATTACTGATCATAGAATGCACCTGTCCACAGACTCCGTGGACCGTTTGAATTTTATAAAAATGAATCAGTCCTGGATTACCAGCTATGAAGCCCCTGATGTCACTGATTAAGTGTTTTTGGGATGTGGAATCTCTGCAGAACTTTGAGCCTGCCTAGCTTTGAGGGTGTTAAATCTGGAAGAATGTTTTGGTATAGGTTTCATGGGCACAATTAACAATTAAAGACCAAATTTTCAGCACCTGTTTTACAGGTGTATATCATTGCAATTTTTTTGCCTTCATCGAGAGCACCTCTATAGGGTTATGGTGGGAAGGCACCACCGATACCCAAAGAGTAATTTTTCTGCAACTGCATGTCATTGCAATTTTTTACAGCAAAGCCAATTCTTGCTTTCATCAAGAGTACCTCTATAGGGTTATGGTGGGAAGGCGCCACCGACATCCAAAGACCAATTGTTTTGCATCTGTTTGACAGGTCCATATCATTGCAATTTTTTACAGCAAGGCCAATTCTTGCTTTAATCAAGAGTACCTCTATATGGTTACGGTGGGAAGGTGCCACTGACACCCAAAGACCAATTTTTCTGCACTTGTTTGACCGGTGCATATCATTGCAATTTTTTTTACAGAATGGCCAATTCTTGCTTTCATCAAGAGTACCTCTATATGGTTACGGTGGGAAGGTGCCACTGACACTCAAAGTCCAATTTTTATTCACTTGTTTGACAGGTGCATATCATTGCAATTTTTTTTACAGAATGGCCAATTCTTGCCTTCATGAAGAGCACCTCTATAGGGTTGTGGTGTGAAGGCACCACCGACACCCAAAGCCAAATTTTTCCGCACCCCTTACTTCCATCCAAAGTCAAAGTGATACCAGAATTTATCCAAAAAATCTTGAATCTTGTTCCCAGTGCACTACATTGTGGCCTCATCACACAAACTGGCTCCCCAGCTGCTGCTGAGCAAAATAAAAGCAGCTTGCAGGGAAAATATCTTTTTTTGGCTTTATAAATGCAATTATTGCTGCAGCAGATTCTAGACATGGTACAGATCTGACACTTTACAGGTAGACTAAGGGGACCCCATGGGCACCATATTGGAAGGAATTTTTCATTTTTATGCTTTCACTTTAACAATTAAAAAATCACTGCTCATTTAAAAATTAGGTTTTTCACAAACATTTTTTTCATTGATACTCTATAACCATTGTATGCCCAATTACTTGCATATAAGCCTTCAAAATTGACACTTTTCATTTTTGACATTCTGGTCCCACTGACTTTAATGGGGTTCGTTATTCTGGTCCAAACTTTTGCGGTGTTCAAAAGTTCTGGTGCGAACCAAACAGGGGTCTGTTCAGCCCATCCCTATTTGCTGGATCAGTTTGTAATAGCATATTTGCATGATATTCTCATTTTTTCTGATAATTTGGAAGAACACAGCAAGCATGTCTGTATTATCTTCGAAAGACTAAGGTGAAATCAACTTTACATCAAACTAGAAAAATGGGAGTTTGAACAAACTCAAATCCAGTTCTTGGGATACATAATTTCTTCTGAAGGAGTAGGCATGGATCCTGATAAGATCAAAGCAGTGGTGGATTGGCCTGTCCCCAGGAATGTTAAGGAGATACAATGATTTTTGAATTTGCCAACTTTTACAGAAGATTTATAAGGGATTTCTCCAAGATAATTGCTCCAATTGCACAGCTGACAAAGAAAGGGATGCCATTTTTGTGGTCATCTGAGGCACTGGCTGCCTTTAGTAAACTAAAAACTTCTTCACTTCTGATGCTTTAGATTCTGCTGTGGGAGCTATTCTTTCTCATCGAATTGGAGAAAAAATGCAGCTTCCTCCTTGTGCTTATTTCTCCACTGATGTCTTCAGCTGAGAAGAATTATGACATTGGAAACAAGGAGCAGCTGGTAATTAAGGAAGCCTTTTCTGAGTGGAGGCATCTGCTGGAAGGGGCTAAGCACCCTGTAGCTGTTCTCACGGATCATAAAAATTTAGAATTTATTTGTTCTGCCAAAAGGTTGTCATATAGACAAGCATGTTGGACCCTATTCTTCTCAAGGTTCAATTTTGTTATCTCGTAGTGCCCTGGGTCAAGGGCTTGGTAAAAATGGTGCCCTGTCACGGATGTTGTCTGGGCCTCTACAAGAAAGCAACTCTGAATGTACCATCATGCCTCAAAACAACTTTCTAGGGGCCATTCGTTCTAAGACTTTTTTAATCTTCTCAAGGAGAGGTATGAGAATGACCCACTTCTTATTCATCCTCCTAAGGACATTAACCTCAAGTACAACAATGTTTTTTGGACTCAAGTGCGTTGCCTCTATGTACGTGAATCAGTTAGGGGAGAAGCCCTGAGGTTGGTTCACGACTTTAAACTTGCTGGTCATTTTGGGGTTTCTAAGGCAGAAGAACTCTTAGTACCTTCCTTTTGGTGACCTGGGTACAGGAAAGATGTCAATAGTTATGTGGTTTTGTGTCTAACCTGTGCTCACAATAAGACATCCCGATCTTCTACTCTGGGGTTACTTCAACCACTGCCTGTTCCATCAAGACCATGGGAGTCAATTTGTATGGACTTTGTGGTCAAACTTCCCCTTTTAAAAGGGATGACCACTATCCTGGTAGTTGCTGCGAATCGCACTAAGATGGCTCGTTTTATTCCAGTTAAGGGGGTACCCTCTGCTGACCATACTGCAGAGGTAATGGTTTGAGAATTTTTTAAACTACATGGAATTCCTGATGATGTGGTGTCTGACAGAGGAGTACAGTTTACCTCAAAATTTTTGAGAAGTTTTTCTTTGGGTGTAACAATTAATCTGTCCTAGGCTTTTCATCCACAGTCTAATGGCCAGACAGAGAGAACCAATCAAACTCTGGAGCAAAACCTTTGATGTTTTGTGAGTTATCTTCTGGATGATTGGGTGGACTACCTTCCTACAGCAGAGTTTGCTTATAATAACTCTAAACATAACTCAACTTCCCAAGGCACCTTATTCCTAAATGCTGGGTATCATTCAGTTTTTATTCCTGATCTCCGTATCTCAACTCCAATCCCTGCTGCTACCAACAGATTAACTTCATTACAGGAGATCCAGTAGAAATTGACTGATACTTTGAAAGAGGTCCAGGAATATTACAAGAAGGCAGCTGACAGACATCGTAGATCACTTCTCCCCTTAGTTTGGTTATCTACCAAAAATTTGAAGGTTCCATGTGCTAAATTGGGTCAAAAATTTGTTGGACCTTTTGAGATGAAATCAACCCTGTCACTTTTCGCCTAAAACTTCCTGACAGTATCAGGATTCACCCTGTTTTTCATATATCGCTACTAGAGTTGAGTGAACCCGAACTGTAAAGTTCGGGTCCATACCGAACTTTGGGCTGTTCATGACCCGGACCCGAACCCGGACATTTGTAAAAAAAGTTTGGGTTCGGGTTCTGATCACGCATGTTTAATAGCTGCAGGGCAGCCAATCAACAAGTGTTTCACTGGTTTGCCCGTAGAAGCCACCACAGCCATGCCTACTAATGGCATGGCTGTGATTGGCCAGTGCATCATGTGACCCAGCCTCTGTATAAGCTGGAGTCACGTAGTGCTGCATATCACATGCTCTCAGGCTAGTGTAGGGAGAGGATGCTGCCGGCGCTGTGAGGGACAGATTGCAGATATTAATAACATCTCATCCTGCATTACAGAACGCTCTGATTCTGGACTAGGTAGAGATTACTACTACTACTGCTTTGAGGGACAGATTGCAGATCTCATCCTGCATTACAGAAAGATCTGATTCTGGACTAGGTAGAGTCTACTGCTTTGAGGGACAGATTATTGTTCTAAAATCATCACCTACTCCTATAGGGTCAGGTTCCAGCTGTTGCTGTAAGGGACAGATTATTGTTCTAAAATCATCGCCTACTCCTATAGGGTCAGGTTTCTGCTGTTGCTGTAAGGGACAGATTATTGTTCTAAAATCATCGCCTACTCCTATAGGGTTAGGTTCCTGCTGTTGCTGTAAGGGATAGATTATTGTTCTAAAAACATCGCCTACTCCTATAGGATAAGGTTCCTGCTGTTGCTGTAAGGGACAGATTATTGTTCTAAAATCATCGCCTACTCCTATAGGGTCAGGTTCCTGCTGTTGCTGTAAGGGACAGATTATTGTTCTAAAGTCATCGCCTACTCCTATAGGGTCAGGTTCCTGCTGGTGCTGTAAGGGACAGATTATTGTTCTATAATCATCTCCTAGTTCTAAAGGGAGAGGTTCCTGCTGGTGCTGTAAGGGACAGATTACTGTTCTAAAATCATCTCCTAGTTCTAAAGGGGGAGGTTCCTGCTGTTGCTGTAAGGGACAGATTATTGTTCTAAAATCATCTCCTACTCCTATAGGGTCAGGTTCCTGCTGTTGCTGTAAGGGACAGATTATTGTTCTAAAATCATCACCTACTCCTATAGGGTCAGGTTCCTGCTGTTGCTGTAAGGAACAGATTATTGTTCTAAAATGATCGCCTACTCCTATAGGGTCAGGTTCCTGCTATTGCTGTAAGGGACAGATTATTGTTCTAAAATCATCACCTACACTGCCATGGTCACGGCCTAGTCAACCTCTAGGCTCCTACTCCACATCCACCCCCCCTTCCCATTTTTATTTTTTTTATTTGATTTTAAGTTATTTTCCCTATCCCCATTTTTTTGTAGGGCACTTGTCCTACTCTTACCCCCATTTTACTTCCTTTTGCAGCCCTCTAGCACTTGCCAATACTTTTTTACAGCCATTTTTGTGCCAAAAAGTTAGGGTCCCCATTGACTTCAATGGGGTTCGGGGTCCGGGGTAAAGTTCGGGTCAAATTCGCTACAGAACCCAAACTTTTTTGCGAAGTTCGGCCGGACCCGCTGAACCCGAACATCCAGGTGTCCGCTCAACTCTAATCGCTACTCAAACCATTTCATGAAAATCCTTTCATGAAAAGAATTCATCCTCATTCTCCATCTGTTGAGGTACAGGATGAATTTGTGGTAGAAAAAAATTCTTGACTCCAGGATCTTTAGGAACAAATTACAATATCTGGTTCAATGGGAATGTGTTTCGTCATTGACGTCCTCTGAGACGTGAATATGGTATAGGAGATCTCTGTACATGCTTTACTCTGCACTTAATGCAGTCTGTGAGAGTTATACAGACTGTGCATTGAAGGAGTTATTTTCTATGGTTGGTATGAACACCCACACACATAATATCCAGAGATATATATTTATTTACTTTTGAACCACTAGGGGGCACAAGTGCACACTATTAGTGATTACCACATTAATATTCTGTTTCCAGAAAAAAGCGCCTAACCCAGCTATATATATATATTGTACTTCACCAGTCAATGTCTAGCTTTTGTCTTTCCTGCTGCTGAACGTATCTTCGCTGCCATTCATTACTGACATTTGGCTTGTTCCTTGACAACGCTTCTGCTTAATCCCAACCTGCAACTATTTGCTACCGACATTTGGCTTGTTTCTCGACTACATTTATGCTTGATCCCTATCTGCTATATCTGCTACTGGAACCTGGCTTGCTCACCTCCTGGTGAGGCTATCCCGAGGACAGCGACCTGGTACTAACACGCAGCAAAGCCCATCTACACCATCAGGAGCTCTGGTGAATACCAGTTATTACTTAGACCCCGTACCTTAGGTGAGCCCGTGTTATCAGCCAGGGTGACCTGCATGAATATCTGTTCCACTTGTCAGTGGGTGCTGCTCCACTGCTATAGCTACTGGCCCTTAGAGCCTGACTCTACACCGTAACAGCTCCATATATGGGGGACCTGCCCATGTATTGTCCCCTTCTGGGACCAAATACTGCATTAATATGATACTCTGGCGGTGGACAAATACCCCAATAAACCCCACATTTCTGTACATTCCATGCTGCCAGGTTCCAACAAATAAATCAAGATAAGTTCAGACACTTTTTGAAGGCGGCTCAGTCAGTTATTGCCAGAAGCTGGCTTCAGTTTGAACCCCCTTCACTTGCAGTCCGAGTGTGAACTGAGCAACATTGAATGTATGGAAAGTATGCTTGCTACTGAGCAAGATAAATCTGAACTTCATAGCCTTACTTGGACAGTCTGTAATCACTTCCATTACTCTTCTAATTTTGCCTCTTTTGTCTCCACTAAGGTGTAGGAGGGATAATACCTCTGGGATCTGGTCATGAAAGTTGGGGAGCCCCTGCCCCCCCCACTCACGTACATATTTTAAGGTTTATAATTTTTTATTGAATGCAACAAAAGGAGCAGAATAGACAACATATTCTAATGATACAATGGAAAGTAAAATACGAATAGTTAGGCCACGCAGGACCGAGAGAAATATGCAAAATCAAGAAGGACATTTACAAAGAATTGTTTCTTAAGGGGGGGATTATAAAAAGTGAGGCAGTTGATAACCCACGTTTCCGCCCCCTATGGGAACATGCTGCGGATCGTGGGCTACCAACCAAACCTATATTGGTATGAAAGCGAGAGACCTCTTATGTGGACAAAGAATACACCATAACCGTGTCTAAATACCTGCTTGAGAACTTAGTACATCTCTTAAGGATTAAATTATTAAAAACAAGATCCCTTTTAGAGGCTGAGGAAGAGAGGAAAATTATGGTTAGGTTAAACTAAATCCCCTCCCCAGAGAAGAAGAGAGACTATTATGATATGCAATTAACTTAAACCTTTTCGTCAAAATAAAACATAAAAAAAACCCAGAAAATTTTAAAAGTAGAAGAGAGGGAAAACGGGAAAAGACTCGGAGATATTGAGAGCCTTAGAGAGAAAGAGAAAGGGAGGGAAAGGAGTATGAGGCACCATTGAACAAGATTAAGCAAAAAAGACCAGTGGTTCACGAGGGTAAATTTAGGTAAGCTTTCCAGGGATCCCAAATTTGGTCGAACTTGGAAGAGGTATCCAAAATTATATGGGCCAGTTTTTTCTGGGTCATGATCCAGATCTTTTGTTTTGCTGCAAAAAAGGAGACCGAGGGCCTCTTCCAGGCTTTAGCTAATGTGATTTTAGCTCCCAACAAGATAAAGTGTGTGAGTCTAAATTGGGGCCTGGAAAGACCCTCAGGCCTGACATTAAGAAGAGAGATTTCCGGGCCTTGGGGGACAGCCTTTCCCGAGACCCTTCTGATCATGTGAAATATTCTGTTCCAGAATCCCCGAATGTGGGGGCATTCCCATCATGTGTGGATAAATGAGCCCAGGAGGCCGCATCCTCTGAAGCAGAGGGCTGATGAATTTGGATACATGACTGCTAGACGGGTAGGAACCAGGTACCAGCGCATGAAAACTTTTAAATTGGCCTCTCGCAATGCTATATTAACCACCTCTTTGAAAGATCTTTGAAAGAGTGAGCCCCACCTATCCGTATTCCAGAATATTTCTAGATCCTTTTCCCATTTTACTGCATATGTAGGTTTATCCAAGGTTTCCGTCAGAGATGCATAAATCAAGGAAATACCACCCCTTTGTTCATGCAGGTCAGAGCACCATTTTTCATAGGAAGCAATGCCTACAAAATCATTTCTGTTCTTCCATAAAGAGGACATGAAATGATGAATTTGGTGAAAGCGGAATTTTTCGGAGGGTGGCATTTCTAATTTGTTAATACAATGTGGTAGGGAAATAGGGCCTGTGGGGGTAAAGAAGTGGCCTAGGCGGACTAATACCTTTACTGGTCCACCATTAGAAAGCTCTGATTTCTAGGTCCGGACGGAAGCGTGGGTTATTAAAAAGGTGATCAAGGGGACGTAAATTCGAAATCAAGTGAGGGGGTTTGAGCTCGGTATCACATAGAGCTATTGAGTGGGAGAGTGTGGGAGCAAGAATTGGGGGTCTCATCTTGTTGGGAACCCCAACTAAAAAATCAATAGTATTTGAGGGAATAGCTTGCCTTTCCATCTTTGGCCAGTCTGGTTTCTCCCCTTTAGAGTAAATGATTGAGAATTGGGCTAATTGAGCAGCTTGAAAGTATTTGAAAAGGTTTGGGAGCCCAAGATCCCCCTGAGAGCGTCTTCTATATAGACTACTAGTAGGGCATCTATAGCCCTTTCGCCCCCAAACAAATCGTATTATTTGTTTTTGCAAATTTTGCAATTGTTGTTTCCTTATGGGAATAGGAAGGGACTGAAAGAAATACAACATTCTGGAAAGAAGGGTCATCTTGACCGAATTTATTCTACCTAGCCAGGAAAGACCCTCCCTATCCCAACCAGAAAGGTCTTCCAAGAGTTTCTTATATAGGGGTGGGTAGTTAACCTGATAAAGTTGGTCAATGTGGGCTGCCAGACTAACCCCCAGATACGGAAGACTGTTAGAGTTCCAGGTGAATTTGTGTAGTTCTCTGAGACGATGTAATTTAGAATCAGGAATCGAGACATTCAAGGCTGCAGATTTAGACCAGTTCACACAAAGCCCAGAAGCCCTCCCAAACTCCTGAAGAAGCTGTATCACCCGAGGAGTGGAGGTAAAAGGGGAGGTGAGAAATAACAGTAAATCATCAGCGAATAGTGCACATTTGTGGATTTGGGGCCCGCATTGAACACCTTGAATGTCTGGATTGTCCCTGATGGAAATTGCTAAAGATTCTATTGCAACTGCAAAGATTAAGGGGGAAAGGGGACAACCCTGTCTGGTACCCTTGGCTATGTTCAAAGAATCCGAGTAAAAATTGTGGAGTTTCACTTGGGCGCTAGGATTTGAATATAGGGCTTTTAAGATCTGCTGAAATTTTGGACCAAATCCCCACCTGCTGAGAACCTCAAACAGATATTTCCAATCTACTGTGTCAAATGCTTTTTGCAGGTCCACCGAAAGGAGGAATCCTTCCTGGTGTTGCCCCCCCTCCCAGCCTGAATTTAAGAGGGAAATAATATCCACCGCTCTGCGAATCTGGTCTGGGCCTTGCCTGCCCGGTATGAACCCCACCTGATCCTTATTGATATAGTTACCTATGAACTTAGATAACCTGTTGGACACAATTTTGGTGAGAATCTTGAGGTCATTATTGATTAGTGATATTGGCCTATAGTTGCTGACGTCCGTATGGTCTTTGCCCGGTTTGGGTATAACTGCTATATAGGCTGAATTAGCTTCATTTTGCAATACCAACCCTTTACTAAGGGAGTTAAAGAATTTTGTCATATAAGGAGTGATAGTGGGGCCAAAAGCCTTATAATAGCCTGTGGAAAACCCATCTGGGCCGGGGGCTGAACCCTTACAGAGATTTTTAATGACCCCAAGAATCTCTGCTTCCATAACCGGTAGTTCGAGAGAGTCTATGTGATCCTTATGAAGTTTAGGAAGAGATATATTATTTAGGAATGAGGTAAGGGATTGCGAGGGAGCAACGTTATCTGGGGCATAAAGATTTGCGTAAAAGTCTTGGAATGCTGACATAATTCGCTGAGGGTTCTGAGTCAATTCCCCTGGTGAAACCCTCACTCTCGGAAATGAGAAGGTCCGGAACCTGGGGGAGAGTCTGGCAGCAAGTCTGGGGCCTATCTGGTCCCTTTGCATATAAAAGTGGGCTTTGGACCATTGTATTTGTTTCTCTGTGCTGGTGGTCAGTGCCAAATTCAAGGCCACCCTCCCCGCTTCGAGCTGAGGCCTCTATTGTGGGGTCAGATTCTGCTTGTGAGATTTAGAGAGGGCATAAAAATCTCGCTCTAATTTCTCCAGATCAAGCCTCCTCTCTCTTCTAAGTCTTGCTGTAAGCTGTATAATTCTACCCCTAATAACACCTTTATGAGCAGCCCAAAGAATAGCGGGGGTAACTTCATCATTGTCGTTCAAACGAAAATAATCTTTAAGATCCTTCTCTAGAAGTGTGCAATGGACCGGGTTAGATAACAAAGTTTTGTTTAAACTCCAGTGGGGCCTCCCCTTTTGGCCCAGGTCGGCTTTGATTAGTAAAACGACCTGTGAATGGTCCGACAGGGGGGAGTCCTTGACATATGCTTTGAGAGTCTGGGGAATAGTATGGGTGGGTACAAAGACATGATCAATTTTGGCGAGGCTCTGATGAGGGGCAGAGTAGTGGGTATAGTCCCTAACCCTTGGGTTAAGCTCCCTCTAAATGTCCACCAAACCCACCGTATTTAAAAGCTTGGCTAGTTTTAGACTACGCTTTGGAGGATGAAGTGGGCGTGGATGACCAATCCCGGATTTATCAATCATATTATCTAAACATAGAAACATAGAAAAGTGACGGCAGAAAAAGACTGAGTAGTCCATCGAGTCTGCCCCTTTTTATTTATTTATTTATTTTTTTTACATTAATCTTGTTGTCTGACTATAGATTTATGTTTATCCCAAGCATGTTTGAAGCCATTTACTGTTGACTGTCTCACAACCTCTGTTGGTAGTTTATTCCAATCATCAACCACCCTTTCAGTAAAATAATACTTTCTAAGATTAGTTTTGAACTTCCCCCCAGTTAGTTTGAGGTCATGTCCCCATGTTCTTGATTTTGGTTTCATATTGAAAGTCATGTTCGAGTCGCCCCCTATGATTACGGAGCCTTCAAAATGTGGAGAGATAATATTAAACATTGAATGGAAGAAGCCTAATTGGCCCTGGTTTGTCTACTGGTAATAGGAGACAAACGTAAATGTAGTGCCCCCTATGGCACCCTTTAAGAGGATAAACCTACCCTCCGGGTCCCTAATTTCTTTCAGGGGTGTAAAGGATACATGTTTTGCTAAGAAGACTCCCACTCCTCTAGTTTTGTCTGCGGCATTAGCCAGGAAGAATTGGGAAAACTTAGAATGGATAAACCCAGGATTATATTGACCAGGAAAATGGGTTTCTTGTAGCAAGAGGACATCCAGATGCTGGGAATGTGCTAAGTTGAAATATTTTTTTCCTCTTAACAGGAGAATTAAGGCCCTGAACATTATGAGACGCAATCCTCAGGGATGTTGGGTAAATGGTGGGTCTAGCCATTTTGCCAGGGTGTAATTCTAAGCATCTCTGAAGGAAAGCTTACCTGCAACTGTGGGGGTTTAGACCCGAAGAAGGAGACAAACCACTGTGACTCATAATAATCCAAGGTTCTCTGGTGCCTAAGAGAGAAAAGGATAATTGAAAGAGAGAGAGAACAGAAATATGGAATAAGGATAACAATACCGTAAGTTACAGGAGGGAGCCAGCAGAGAACCGCCGCCGGGACCCTCAAGGACCCGAGACAGAGGGGTCAAAAAAGACTCCCGGGAAAACAAAGTAATGTAGCCGCCAAAGCGGTGGAAGCTCAACTGTCTGAGAGAACACTGACATCAGTTTCCCAGAGACAGAGGGAGGAGCATAACATCCGCCCCGGCCAATACCCGTATAACAAACAAACAACAGGAGAGTGGTGTCTCCCCATGCAACAACTTGGAACAACTTTAACCACCACTAAAATGGAACATAATGGGACCCAAGGGGAAGTAAACTCTACTCCTTTTCTTCATGAATTGAAAACATACAAAGGCCCACCCACCCAACCAACACAGTGTCCCTCCCCACCGGGTGCACCAAAAAGAATGAGTCAACCCAGTAGACCTAAAGAAGAGCAAAATGAACTATGGAGCTCTCCTCCACCAATCATATAGTGAAACCCAAAGGTTGGAGAGTCACTGTCCTCTGAGCAAAAAGAAATACAAACCAGACCCCAGTACTAGAAACCAAGAGGGATGAGAGTCTTTGGAGCGTTTGGATTGCTGGTTCCTCCAGATTGGGGTCAGAGGGCTCTGTGGGGAAGGGCGTTTTGAGGCACTAGCATATTTTTGTGAAAGTGTGGAGGAAGAATCCAGGGAGATAAGTTTTAGCTGAAGTAGCACTTGTTCACCCTCTTGAGAAGTCGAAAACCCGTAAGTCTTGCTTTTGAAGGAGAAGGACAAGCGGAACGGGAATAACCACCGATATTTGATGGACAATTTAGAAAGAACTTCCAGCAATGGTTTTAAAGATCTTCTTTTCTGGATAGTGGAAGAGGACAATTCCATGAAGACCTGTATGGGGTGGCCCTGAATGGCAAGATTAGAGGAGTTTCTAGAGACCTTCATGATTTCCTCCTTAATGCTGCAAAAGTGAGGTTTCACGACTATGTCTCTGGGTAGGCCATCTGAACGTGGGGGCTGGAGTGCTCTATGTGCTCTATCCAACTCCAGGCGGTGTTCTTGGATGCCCGGGATTGAGGCCTTGACAAACTCGGTAACCGCAGCACAAACGTCTGTGATGGTCTCAGGGAGACCCCTGATTTGGAAATTATAGCGTCTGGAGCGGTTTTCCAAATCGTCAATTTTGGATATTCTGAATTCCAGTTGATCTTGAAAGTCTTGGATTCTAGCTGTGTTCTGGTTGGTTCTGGCGACCGTTTGGTCCGCCTTGGTTTCAATGGTGTCAATCCGAGAACCCAAATTTTGCAGATCGGTCTGTAAGACTGATGTCATTTGGGATGCTGTTTGGGCCAGACCTCTGGAAAGCATCTTAGAGAAGACCTCCATCATCATCTAAAAGTCAGGGGGAAGCAAAGTTAAGTGGATATCTGGGGAGCCCGCAAGAGAATGACCGGAGGTCTGGTCCTTGAGGGGGGTTGTGGTTAGTTCATCTAATGTTCTCTCAAGGAGAGAGACTGTGGATGCTGGTGACAGTATTTGGGCGGATGGGAGAGGCCCCTGTAGAGGGCCCGGTGAGGCTAGAATCTGAGAACCCCTGTCAGACCTGGCCTCCATGTCTTCACCTTTGTCCCCCGTATCTTGATGAGATCTAGAGGTGTTGTGGGGGGATTTTGATGTCAGGTTATTGAAACCTGGTTGGCGGGATAACTCCCTCCGTGCAGAGCCCGACTGCATTGATATAGGTCCCTGGGAAAGGGTGCAAGAGAATTCCCCTGGGGGGCTCCAGGAGGTGAGCTTGTCTAGGAGATAATTTGACCCCTTTTTAACGCAGGATTGATGGACCGGTGGGTGGGAGATGAACGCTTAATCAAATTGGTCCCCTCGGAAGAAGTGACTGAGGCCGCTGAAGGTGGGCTTAATCCCCAAGGGATAACTGAGCAATAGCCTCCTATGACCCAACTATGTTGCAGGATAGGTAGCTCTTCCAGTTTATGGGGCTTTATGTGAGCCCTTAATGCTGAATTGCTGAACTGTTGTAGGATGGGATCATCCAGCACCCCCAGCACGTATAGGCCCTTTAGATAGGCCTGATCCTCGTCCTCTCACAAACGGTCTGGACTAGGAACGGGTTCCCAGCCCGTTTGTAGGGATAGGTGATTGGCTATGGGATCCTTTAGAGACCGGGCTCCCTGCTGCGAGTGCCGCTCATTGAGGCCCGTCCACGATTCGGGCGCCAGAGGCGGGTAGGCTCAAGTCGCGGCCTCGCGTAAGCGGCCGGGCACCGGGAAACTGTAGGAACG
Source organism: Glandirana rugosa (assembly GCA_018402905.1). NCBI lineage: Eukaryota > Metazoa > Chordata > Amphibia > Anura > Ranidae > Glandirana > Glandirana rugosa. The sequence goes on from BLSH010480204.1 coordinate 1,105,034, forward strand.
AGCGGCTTCCCGGTTACTGATGGCTTCCCCGTGGTATCACCTCCTTCTCCAAGGATCGATAAGGGGAGAATTTAGCTCCACAGCTGGCTGTAAGGGCCGGGTGGCCGGGGCGGATCGGAGCTCAGGGCTTAAGCAGCAATCTCCGAAGCTCCGCGCATGCGCACTCACGTACATATTTTAATGCCCCCTCCTCTTTTTTGTGTTTTCTTTCTAAATTGTAATGTTAGAGCCTAATGCATAGAGGAGGTCCCAACCACAATTTGTTTTGCTCATAAGAGCATTTGGCTTATCATATATATATATATGGGAATTCTATTATCACCCATCTGGATGCTATGCATCTGCTCAACTAATATGACTCTACATATGTCTTACATTATGGATTGTTGTTCCTCCTCTCTTCAACATGCACCATAACCATGACATTATTACTGTCAATTGCTGAGATAGGCATAATTTACATGTGTTGATATGTAAGTGTTAAAGTGGATGTAAACCTGATTCATGAAATTTGACATAGGCACATATGTCTGTAGTGTTTTCTTCTCCAAAGCACTAAGTCCCATGTGTTTCTGCCGTTTCATTCTTCTGTTATCAGCAGGATAACTTCTGACAAGTTCTCCGGGATGGGAGAAAAAAGCAGCTGAAAATGTGTGTTGAGGGAGGTTGCTATAAATAGATTAGCAGAGAGCTTGTCACAGCACAGCTCTGAGAGTCTCTGCCTATGTGGAGGGGGGTGTGTGCCTTTCCTCCAATCAGCTGTCTCCCAGTGTAAGCCAAGAATACCCTCCTACAGTTTAATGAGGAAGTGAAAATTCTAACCCCATGTAAGAATTCTAAAGAATATAGAAAGGGAAAGACAGCAGATATGCATGTAAAACTTATGTAGGGAGGTTTGTTTCATCCCTGTGTATCATCTGAGGCTGTTCACTTCACTAGGTATATGTGAAGGTTTACATCTACTTTAACTTTACATGGACCTACACATGGCTTTTTACGTGGCTTTTTTGTACTTTCATGTGTATACTGTGGGCGATTAGCTTGTGGGGGATCAGCTTTCTGGAGGAACAGAGTCAGCGTGCAGGCAACATTCCATAAAATCTGGCGGCTTGCCAGGTTTATTAATAAAATAAGGTTTTCAGATAAAACAAAACATAAAAATAAGTCCTTGCCGTCCGGTGCTAAGCTAAACAATATTGTTTCCTCACTATACGGTTTGGGGTTGTCCCCCGAAACCAACAAAATATAAGCAAAAAGGCAAACCTTGTCTTTCAAAGTTCAAGCAGACACAGAGCTCCCTCAGATCCCTCTCTCTGAGTTTCAGGCCAGAGCTCTAGTGAGATCTCTTCCTGGTCATTAAATTTAGCTGAAGAGGGGTTTGGGTGGACCAGAAACTCCGGGCCGGAACCAACTCTGCCGCTGTGGTTGGCAAAACCCGGGTCAAACTCTCTAGTCCACTCCAAGTGCACACATGCGAGGCGACAAATATCGCCCGTCCATTATCGCACCTCGCATAACGTCACATATCTCCCCCTCTGCTCAAGCCCCTGGGACAGAGCAACTGTCTCGACCATACAGTGAACCCGGGAAAGGTCATTGATGTTATTTTGGAGAATTCCCGCCCGGTTTTCCACTGTGAACTTGAATGGCTGTTGGGCCAGGAACCACCTAGTAACCGGTTATTTTTCTCCCTGTTGTTACACATCCACTTCAGGGGGCATGGTCAGTGACTAGCCTGAATGTCCTTCCTAGCAGGTAGTACTTCAGGGCCTCTAATGCCCACTTGATAGCCAGTCACTCCTTCTCCACAATGGCGTAATTCTCTCATGCCTGTTAAGCTTCCTGCTTAAGTAGAAGACGGGTACTCCTCACCATCTCTGATTTGGGACAGAACAGCACCTAGTCCCACCTCAGAGGCATCTGTCTGTACAACAAACTCTTTTTGAAGTCTGGGGCCTGCTTCAACTTCTGGAATGCCTTCTCAGCTTCAGGATTCCATTTAACCATGCCCGACCTTCTACCCTTTGTCAAGTCGGTAAGAGGAACGGCAATGTCGGGTATGAAACGCCTGTAATACCGTGTAATCCCTAGGAAGTCCCGAACCCGTTTTTTATTTACCGGTTGTGGCCACTTTTGAATTGCCTCAATCTTATTGGTCTGGGGCTTGATCAGTCCCCGATCAATAACATACCCCAGATATTTGGCTTCCTCCAGGCCTATGACGCACTTTTTTGGGTTGGCTGTTAAATTCGTTACACTAAGGGAATCTACCACTGCTTGTACTCATGGCAGATGTGATTCCCAATCTGGGCTGTGGATGACCACATCATCCAAATAGGCGGCTGCATAGGGCCGATGTGACCTCAACGTTTTGTCCATCATTCTCTGGAACGATGCAGGGGCCCATGCAGCCCAAATGGCATTCGCTTGTACTGGAATAACCCCCTCAGGAGTAGAAAAGGCTTTTTTTTCCTTTGCTCACTCCATTAGGGGGATCTGCCAGTAGCCCTTAGTTAGGTCTAGAGTTGTTATGTACAGGGCACCTCCAAACCTGTCTACAAGTTTGTCTACCCACGACATCAGGTATGCGTCAAATTTAGACACGTCATTCAGCTTCCTGAAATCATTACAGAACCCGATAGTACCATCAGGCTTTGGGACCAGCACTATGGGACTTGACCAGGCACTGTGGGACTCCTCTGTCACGTTTAACACCAACAAGTTTTTTTATTTCCTTCACCACCGCCTCCTGTCTAGCCTCAGGTATCCTGTAGGGTTTTACATTTACACGGACCCATGGTTCCGTAACTATGCCATGTTGTATTACGGTGGTCAGTCCGGGTGGGGGAGAGAAAAAGTCTCTATTTTTACTTATAAATTCCTTTACATCATTTTATTGCGTCAGGGACAAGGACTCAGTTATGGGGACGTCTGGGGTCAGGGGTAGCCTGTCCTTTTGGGTAGTGGCTATTGCCAATAAACTTTCTCTCTGTCCTTCCAATCCAATTCAATCTTTTAAGAGATTAACATGCTAAATCTGCTCCAGTTTCCTATTCCCTGGCTGGTAAACTTTGTAGTTCACTTCCCCCACTCTTTCCCTAATATCAAAGGAATCCTGCCACTTTGCTAGGAATTTACTTTTGACCATGAGGACTAGTACCAGCACTCTGTCTCCGGGGTTGATAGTCCGGGTTATGGCCCCCCATTATAAACCCTTCTCTGGGCTTCCTGGGCTCGCTCCATATGCTCTCACACAAGGGGCGGGACAGCTGCGATTTGATCCTGCATCAAGGAGACCTGCTCTATGATGCTTCTTTATGGGGTGGCCTCTCCTTCCCACGTCTCTTTTGCCACATCTAGCAGCCCCCTGGGATGTCTACCATACAAGAGTTTAAAGGGGGAATACCCCGTAGACGCCTGCGGAACCTCTCATATGGCAAACATGAGGAAACATTATCCACCACTTTTTTTAACATACTCTTGAAGGTCTTGTTAAATCTTTCCACCAGACCGTCAGTTTGGGGGTGGTAAACAGAGGTACGGAGATGGAAGATTTTGTACAACTTGCACCATTATCTGGTCACTCTGGACATGAACGGAGTACCCTGATCCATCAAGATTTCTTTAGAGATCCCCACCCGACTAAACACCTGGACCAGCTTCTTGGCGATAGTCTTAGACGAGCTGTTCCGCAAGGGTATGGCTTCAGGATAGCGGGTCGTATAGTCCATGCTCACTAGGATGTGCTGGTGTCCCTGGACAGATTTTACTACTGGTCCCACGAGATCCATGCCAATTCACTCAAATGGCACTTCAATTATGGGAAGTGGGATAAGGGGACTATGAAAATGGGGTGACAGGGCCGTCATCTGACACTCAGGGCATGATTCACAGTATTCTCTGATGTCTGCATACAACCCAGGCCAGAAGAAGCTCTGGGTTATTCTCTCCCTGGTCTTCTCCATACCCAGATGTCCCCCCATTACATGACCATGGGCCAGATATAGCACCATCCTGTGGAAGGGTTTGGGAACCGCTAGCTGTTCTACTTCGTCCTCCCCGTGTTATACCACCTGATACAGCAAATTATTTTAAGAGCCATGTAGGGAAAGGACACCCCCCATTTAGGATCCACAGGTTCCCCATCCATCATCTTCATGTTTTCTCTGGCTCTAAGGAGAGTGACATCCCATAGTTACTCTGTACAGAAGTCCTCTCTCCGGACCTCTAAGTCAGGTACTGCACTCGGTTCACACTCATGGTCAGGGTCAGAGACATTGTCTGGGTCATTAGCCCCCAGCTGGGAGCTATCTTCCAGCTCCTCCAGCTCCCCAGCCAATACAGGAAAAGGGAGAGGGTCTTCTCCCTCCTCGGTCCTGCCACCAGTCTCCCCTTCCATTTGGAAAAACGGGTCTGGCAAGAGCTATCTTGCTTCTGCAGCAGGGGGGGCTCTATCCCTTGAGCGATGGGACAGTCTTACCGGATCCGCTGGAAAGCCTTTCACCCCTGGACACACTGAAGCAGTGCGCAGACATGTTCAACAAGTCCTCAGCAGCCAAGTATCTTTCCACAAGGTCCACCAGTTGGCTTGCAGTTTTGGGGTCCCCATGGCTGACCCATTTCCTCAAAGCAGCAGGGAGAGCACAGAGATTCCGGTCCATGACTACATGCTCCACAATCTGAGGGCCTGGCAGGGTTTCCAGCTGCAACCACTTCTTTGTAAGATGGACCAGGTCAAACATTTGGGAGTGGGGAGGCTTGTCCGTGTGGTAGGTCCACTGATGCATCCATTGGGCCCGGACACCCATGGCAACACCCAGGCATGCGAGTACCTCCACTTTTAAAGTCTCATAATCCTGGGCTTCCTGGGCATCCTGGGCAAAATAGGTCTTTTGGGGCTCACCTGTCAAAAAGGGGACAACAGCCCCACCCACTGCTCCTTTGGCCACCCTCCACGGTCAGCAACTCTCTTGAAAGTCGTGAGGTACGCCTCCACGTCATCTGCAGGTGTCATCTTCTGCAGGTGGTAACTGGCACGTATCATATTTTGTTCCACTGTCACAGGAGGTGCACACTCCCTCTTTAACTCTAGCAAGGCCTCCGCAAAATGGCGATTCAACTCCTGTTGAGCAGCATTGGCCCGATCAACCTGTTGGTTGGTTTTCCACTGAGCCGCAGTGGCTTGTAGCAAGGCCTTCATCATCTCCTCCATTTTGCATAGATGCCCACATCCTCTACCATGTGTGGGCAATTAGCTCGTGGGGATCACCTTTTCGGAGGAACAGAGTCAGCATGCAGGCAATATTCCTTAAAATCTGGCGGGTTGCCAGGTTTATTAATAAAATAAGGTTTTCAGGTAAAACAAAACAAAACATAAAAATAAGTCCTTGCCGTCCGGCGCTAAACTAAACAATATAGTTTCCTCATTATATTGTGTTGGGCTGGCCCTCGACACCCACAAAACATAAGCAAAAAGGCAAACCTTGTCTTTCAAAGTCCATACAGACACAGAGCTCCCTCAGATTCCTCTCTCTGAGATTCAGGCCATTGCTCTAGTGAGATCTCTTCCTGGTCATTAAATGCAGCTGCAGAGGGGTTTGGGTGGACCAGAAACTCTGGGCCTGAGCCAGCTCTGCCACGGTGGCTGGCAAAACCCGGGTCGGACACTTACTAGTCCACTCTAAGTGCGCGCATACGAGGCAACAAATATAGCTCATTCATTATCGCGCCTCGCATAACGTCACAATACATATAATATACATGGATTTTTTGTACTTTGTTGTGTTAAAAAGTTAATAAAATTATATTAAACAAATATAATACATTTTTGCATATATACAGTATGTGGACAATCATTTCACATACAGACTTCAGAATCTGTAAAATACTCAACCAATTTATAATTACAATACAGTCCTTTATGCAATAAATGTCTAAATCATTAATTTGCCATTTGCCAATGTCAATGTAGTAGTGCAGAAGAAAGTCTTGTATAATGGTTATTTACCAATTGCTATAACAAAGAACAGGTTGTTCTAATTAACTGTAGGAAATACAAAACTGGGCTCAGACTGGGAGAGGAGAAGCAGCACAAGAAGCCAAATAGCCATGATAAAGTGCTCATGTGTTTACAAGGAACATGCTGATGGGAGGATAGAGAAGAAAAAACAAAAACAAAAAACCCTCCCCAAAAAAAGCAAAAAAAAGTAGGCAGACTCAATGGACTACTCTGTCTTTTTCTGTCGTCACATTTCTATGTTTCTACGAATAACAGAGAGATTAGCCCAACAGTTCCCCATTTCTCTTGCAAATTTGTGCAACTAAACCCCTGTTTTTAAAGCATACTGTTAGACAGGTTAATTTGGTTAGTAGCAGCTGACAAGTAAGTAGAGCTTGGTATTTGCCTTGGGTTTATCCCTTGCCCTTGTTTTTTTTTTTGTTTGTTGCCCTCCAATGCTCCTTGTTGCAAAGGCAAGTTATAGGTGTAGGCAGTGGTCATTGTTTGGCATGCCCCATTTCTCTTGCCCTGCCAAAACTGAGCTGTAGCGTGTGGCAGAGCTGTGTAAATATCAGGACTGGATGCACAGAGATAAAAATTCTCTGGCAGCTTCTGTACAATATGCTTGACATTTAGGCATTAAAGTGATTTTTAAAAAAAAATATATATGTATACTGTATATTTAATCTCTGTGTATATATATATATATATATATATATATATATATATATATATATATATATATATTAAAAAAACATACATTTTTAGATGTTTCGAAGGATAAGGTGTCATCTCTGATTGTAAGGCAGGCAATATATTATGCAATTTTCTTTCCATCAACCACAGGTTGTAGCTGGAACTATGAACACAGTACAGACACAGTTACTTATGTTAAGCATTAACTCCACAGTCCTCTGCTAAATATTACAAAGCACATTTAGCATGTAAGTATTTTTTAGAAAGTAAAAAGTACTCAAAAAGGTGAATAGCAATTTCTTTACTTTTTTACGTTATGCTGTGTTAATGGGAAAATGTAACAAAGCCAATATAGGTGTTATCCCAATTTGGCTGCAAAATAACTTTTTTCATTGTTTATCGATGTTTGTGCTTCAGTTTCTGTCCTGGTCAGCACTATTACTGGAACAGACATGGAGGAAGCCCTGCAATAGAATAACTAGAAATGTTTTTATAAAAACTGTAAAGCATGCTGTGACATGTTCCCAAATGAAAAGCTTTGGGGTCACAGTCACAAAATCATGTAATAGGCATATGTATTTCATAGACATGGAATTACAAAGCCAACCAGCAAAACTCTAAAAATAGTCCCTACACACCTGCCTGCTCTTAAGTATACAAACAGTAATGGCATGTTGATTAGGGATTTTGCACATTAATAACTGCTCTGTAATTTTGCAGCATGACTTATTTTTCACATTAAATCTTTGTTGTTCAAAAGCCTTTTTTTGTATTCTTTACTCAGCAAGATAAATCTATCATGGTTATTGTGAAAACCCATTACCTCCCTGACAAGTATCATGTTAAAAGTAAACTGATTTATATAACTCAATGAGAACATCAATCATTGGAGAAATTTGACTGAAAAGCAATGGCCAGACCAACAAACACCAAACAGTCATTCATTACAAACTTGCTCATCCAAGCAGAATTCTAAAAGATCATTTTGGAGAACATAGAATCATTTTGCCCTAAGTTACTAAGGGACTCATCTAAATGTCAAACAAAATAATTCTCAAGCAAAAGCAACTTTAGGATCATTGAAACATATTTCTTTCGTTTTTTATTTTGTTATGGTTTCTATGGTGTAAATTATGGCGGAGGGGGGGGGGCATAAAAAAATATAAAATCTATGCCACAACAGGAAGGTTTTATTAACACATAAGATTAGGTTAGGCTACAATTTTTGGAGTATATCCATTATTTTTTACCTTCCTGTAGCAGGCCAATATATGCAGCAAAAGTATCAGTCAGTTAAAGGATTTGACAACCCATAAGATAAGGGTGATGCTGTTTATAACAGTCAGCTTTTATTCATGAGACTTAAAATGGTAGTAAACCCTCCTACCATTTTCAGCCAAGGAAGGTGCCATCTTGGCCTCTGTTTAATCTACAAATGCCACGATGCTGCACATGTGATCAGCTATGAACCAGCCACTGGATGGTCTGACGGTTAGGTTTCAAGCACAACCAATGGGAGTGTTACATTTCCGGCACGTGCCAGAAATGTAACTGGTTTTTAAACTGTTAAATCGATGGGTTTACTACCGCTTTAAACAGTCCTCCAAAAGACAAAAAAACTGTTGCTGTAATTTCATAAAGTGTTATCTGGAGTTTGCTATTAAAGTGGTTCTGAAGTCTTAAGGTTTTTCACATTAATGCATTCTATACATTAAGATGAAAAACCTTCTGTGCTGCAGCCTCGCCCCAGACCCCCCTCATTCCTTACCTAAGCCCATCCTATCCAGTGATGTGCATGAGCAAGGCTGCTCCATCCGCTGTCTCCCTCCTCACTGGACAGATTGATAGCAGCAGGAGCCATTGGCTCCCACTGCTGTCAATAAAATCCTGTGACACAGAAGTGGTGGGTGGGGACGGGATCAAGTCCCGCTGCCTGTGTCAATGTATGCAGCAGTGGGACTCACGAGCGAGCCTGCATGGGTTCACCCAGGGAAAGCAGTTTTCCATAGGGGCACCCAATGAAGAGGAGGGGCTTGGAGCAATTATAATCCATTTAAAACGCTATGTCCATCTGATGTTATCCTGTCCACATAATCACAACATTGTGTGATTTCACATCATAAGCCTTCTAACTCTAAAGAGTAATTCTTCAATTAATGAGGGTAAAACTAAAGTAGCTTGGGAGCATGGAAAGGCTGACAGTGAAATTAAATGAAGTTTTAGGTTTTTGTAAGAGTGTTTTTGTTAAGAGTTCACATTCCATGCTGGATGCTTCATTTATTTAACGTGTAACCCCAGGCAAAAGATTTTAATTTAGTATTCAATAAATGCAGAAATGGTTAGAGCGTATGGCAGTTTTTTCTCAGATATTTATATCTATGTTGAGTAGATTTCTCTGTGTGTTCCATGACCACTGATACTGTGACGGGTTTTGGTTGCAGCTTTATTTTAACTTGGATTTTACAGAAAACCTGGAACTCTAAAAGGGTGGAGAGTGGGAGATCTTACTCAAACACTTGTAGTATTGGTTTAAGTAAATATGAGTGCCAGAAAAGAGTGGAACATTTATTTTAATGCATCCCCCACACAATGCAACACAATAGGGTTAATAGAGATTGTTAAGTTAGCAAAGTAAATGTTAATATATAAGGTTAAGCTCTGTTTACTGCAATCAATTAATAGTATGATAGCAGAATGCTGGTTTTTAAAAGACACAAAACACATTGCACGTTACAACTGTATGTAGGGTGCATATGTACTATGTTGGTATGTACTATGTTGATAATCACAGCCCCCTCACACCCAGGCCCACTTTCCCTGTGACAGCGGGTAAGGGTTCTTCTCCCCGCAGCCAGTCACATTTAAAATCAGCACAGCTGGGACAGCACATCTGCAATATTTGTTCCCACTAACCTGTAAATGAATAAACTACAAGCCCCTTTTTTCACTGTGGTAGCCACTGCAGAAGTTGTAGTTCATAATGGGGTAGGTTAATTGGATCCTGTCTAAATTGGCCCTAGTATGTGTATGTATGAATGTGAGTTAGGGACCTTAGATTGTAAGCTCTTTGAGGGTAGGGACCGATGTGAATGTATCATGTATATGTAAAGCTCTGCGTAAATTGACGGCGCTATATAAGTACCTGAAATAAATAAATAAATAAATAAATAAAAGTAATGGACTACAAGTACACTGACCAACACCCTCCTAGTCCATTGACAGTTCCTGAAGCTCAGTCACTATCTGCCAGTACAGAAGCACAGGCAGAGATCTGTAGGCAGTATCTGCAGGAGCCTGACATTGCCCTCGCAATTCACAGTTTGTGTGTGTAATGCTCTGTAGACGCCTGTGTAAAAAAATAGCTTAGCCTTTAGTTTCCCTTGCACATGAATGTGCAGCTTCACCTTAACCACTAACACCTTATTAAAACAAGGACATTGACATACTGCACAAGGCCTTTTCACATATGAAATAAGCCTGTTTATTAATTCTTCTGTAATTCTATTCTTGTAAGTTTAACAACTGCAGCAATAAAACAGTTATTGTTCTTGGAGTGACAATATTGCCAGCGTACAAAGAAATTGCAGATCCACTTTGTATTTTAATGTGCAGTGAAGATCTCTTCAATGCAGGGATGAAAATATGAACACACAAGTATTGACAGCATGTGACATTCCTCAGCTGTTATGTAAGCATGAAGCAGTGTGTGTGCTATTACATTATTTGGCAGCAATCCACATACCAATTTAGTACAATTGTTAACAATTGCCAGTCACTTTTTTTTATTTAAAAGGCAGTCTTTTGTGTATTTTTTTCCAAGCGAAAGCATAAATGGCTTACTTATAAATATTTATTGCCAAAAAAACTAATTGTGCCTCATAGTGCATATTAGATTTTGCATCAACAATGAAGTCTAAGAAATATTTGTTGAAGTGTAAAAAAGTTGTTAGTTACCCAGTTGTAAAAGGTACACAGCTTTAGGCTTGGACTGGCAGTATAGCAATTAGGAAGTTTGCTAGATTATTGGCATTTTTGGGTTCTTATGGTGTGAACTGCTAAAATGGGAAAAAACATCATATAAGCACTGCCTAACTAAATAAGGAGGGAAGGGGGCATACCTTATGTTTCCCTTGGCTGGCTGCACATCTTTGCATTTTGAATGGCACCACAAAGCATCTTACAAAAGCACCCATTGCACCAGATGGTGCAATGCATTAAACAATTAGTACTTGTCCGTTATTGCATGCTAGTAGTGCATTGGTAGCCCATTGGAGAGGAACTGCCGTTAAGAAATTAATGTTACTGTCCAGTTTGTCTCCTGCAACTCACTATAAAACCATAGCTAAGATAGGTAGAGTCCCTAACCAAAAAGGATGAGCTCAAGGAAATGTGGCTGTTCAGGCATTCAGAAGAACCCCTGAATATTTACCCTCTCAGTGTGTCAGTGTGAGCTGAACGTCCTGTATCATAAAGATATTACTTGCTACCACTACTACACATGACAAATTCCCACTGTCAATGGCTGTTAGAAGCGCTGACAGGTGCAGGCACCACCAAGTCCTTAACCACCAGGGACATTACTGGTCCTATTCACTTACATGGCAGGAATCCCCTGCCATGTAGGCAAAGAGGCAGAATCTCAGTGACATCATTGACCATACAGTATATGGTCATGTCCATATATGGTGAATGACATCACTGGAAGAAGCAGACACTTTTATATAACAACTGTCATCTACCGAACTTTCCATTCAGTGGATGATAATGGAAAAAGTGGGACTTGTCTCTGCAGTGGTGTTTTTTTTCCAGCAGGTCGTGGGCCATCATTGTTTTATTGACATGGATCTGCATCGCTGGACTATGTGACTGACAATGGATTTACAAAAAGACACTTTTTTGGGGACTTCCATATTTTTCAATGAAGCCCTTGTCAAATATGGATGTCTTTATTTCTAGGTTACAACATTTTTTGTGAATTAATAGGGCTACTATGTACCTCATACTCATTCGCATGGGGGGGTAGGATCTGGGTGCCCCACTTCTTGTTAAAGGAGGATTCCAGACTCTGATAAGCCCCCACCCACAGACCCCCACAACCATCAAGCAAGGGTGTGAGGTAGAGGCCATTTTCCCCATGTTATGAGAACTCCCCTGGCAAGGCTCTCCCTCCATGTTGAGGTCATGTGGCCTGGTACAGTTTAGCAGGGGGTGCGTGCCTCTCCCTCCCCTTTCCTTGCCAGACAGGCTTCATGCTTGAATTGAGGGTCTGGAATGCAACTCACGCTTTTATTTTTCTCTTGCTTCTTGTATGTAATTCCCCTTAAATTTTTTTTGTATGAGGTTCCCCTTTAAAATCCATACCAGGCTCAAATGGTCTGGTATGCACTTAGGGGGGCACTGCATTTGGGCAGAACCTATTCGGGCAGCAGCAGTGCACTTTTAACCACCCCACAAGGGGTTAAACAGGAGTTAAAAGTGGTGCTTCTGAAGCAGTGTTCAGCGCTTTGGGCAGCACTGCCCCATTGTTTTCAATGGGCAATGGCAGTGGTGGAGCGGTGAATACACCGCTCCCACAAGGATGCAAAGATGCGGCTTGCAGGACTTTTTTTTACCACCCCAGTGTGAAAGCACTCGGGCTTTCACACTGGGGTGTATTGGGGGGAGTTTTTCAGTTGCCATTTTTAGCGCAAAAGTGCCTGAAAACCGTTCTGGTGTGAAAGTGGTCTAAGGGTAGTGTAATGGCTAGTAGTGAGGATCACTCCATCATGATGAACATGGGTGATACATTGAAAACACCCACATAGTGAAAAACTGTAAACACATTTATTGAGATAAAATAGTGCTAGTAACTCACAGTGTAGCAAATAAAATCCAGCATATGAACAAGGATAATTGTTCCCGGGAATCAATCCAAATTCCTTGTGATTTTGACATGCGTGGTGAAGTCAGAGAAACAATATAATAGTGCAGATTCCATTGATTAGAAACTTCTGTGGTGTGCATCCAGTGTGAGTGAATGTGACAATCTGTAAATCGTTTACCTGGGTGTGCCTCCAGCAGAAAATAGATAAATTGCCTCCTTACCAGGAACATTGGACTCCAAATAATAAGAGTCAGAAGCGATGTGTATAAACCCAAGAAGAGGAAATCCAATCCTTCTCTCCTCTTATGATAATAAGGGTAGTATCATGGGTAGTAGTGAGCATCACTCCATTATAATGAACATGGGGGATAAATGGAAAACACCCACATAGTATAAACTGTAAAGATGTCTATTGAGATAAAATTGTGCTAGTAACTCGCATTGTAGCAGATAAAATCCAGCAATATGCCCCTGATGATGTCAACTCTGATGAAACGCATAGGACGGAATGCATGTCAGTAATGTTACCACACACGTTAAAACCACAAAGAGTTTGGATCGCTTCCCAGGAACAATTGTCCTTGTTCATATGCTGGATTTTATCACTGTGAGTTACTAGCACTATTTTATCTCAATAACTGTGTTTACAGTTTTACACTATGTGGGTGTTTTCAATGTATCACCCATGTTCATCATGATGGAGTGATCCTCACTACTAGCCATTACACTACCCTTATTATCATAAGAGAAAGAAGGATTGGATTTCCTGTCTTGGGTTTATGCACAGCGCTTCTGACTCTTATAATTTGGAGTTTAATGTTTTTGATAGGGAGGCAATTTATCTATTTTCTGGTGGAGGCACACCTGGGTGGTTTACAGATTTTTCACATTCACTCGCACTGGATGCACACCACAGAAGTTTCTAATCAATGGAATCTGCACTATTGTTTTGTCACCATAGATTTTTATGATTTATTGTTCAGCACTGCACTTTTTTTAATCACAACAACACTGCATGTAGTAGAATGAAAATGGTTGCACATATTGGTGGCATATACTTCAGCTCCCCGTGTCCAGCTTAACCATGTCCAGCTTCACTACTACCTGTCACTTCCAGCACCCTTCTCTGTCCCATTCCAGCCAGTTGTGACAAACTCTACTAAATGGCATTGCACAGGTACCAGTTAACTTGTAGCTCAGAATACCGACTCTTTAATGAGTGGATCCCAGCTATGACAAGAGAGCTCTCAGTTTAGGGCTCTATGAGGGCATGCTTTTTACATGTCATAAACCATAAAAGATGCATCTCAAGTTCTCAATTAGAGACAGCCAGACCCACCCCAATGGAAGATGTAGAATATTGGATGTCATCTTTCAAACAATTTGGGGATGATCTGCATTGTTTAGGGTGAAGATTTAAAGATACTGATGTTGCTATATTTATAGTGTTATAAATACTAGTGGCATACATTATGTATTATTACACGATTTTTCTATTATTACTAAGGATATCTGAAAAATCTGTACAATGAATTAAGCATATAACTGGTTAAAATATCACAGGGCTAAGTAACAGTGAGTTGTATATAAAAAAATTCCGTTGATATAAATTTTTCATGAGATCGGTGGTATCTTCATAAAAGTGTTGCTGCTCTTCTGTTTAAAGAGTAAATTAAATTTAATTAAAGATAAACAGACATTATTGTAAACTGACGTAGCTCTAAAACCTAAGCAACAATAACAATATCTGTGTTTTCGCTGAAGGGCTGTAATTATTTGTACCCTAATGAACATGTTTAGGCTCATTTACGGCACGTACATGTTGTTATTAATGGTATAAATAGAAAGTTTTACTGCAGGTGAGGTTTGTACAGCCAGGAATATTGTCTGTGTGGGAGTCATCATGAAAGGTTATATAAAGGGCATAATTTAACTCAAAAGTTATTGTAAAGATAAAACACAATAGATACGTGAGCTACAATGTAGCAAAAAATATTGAATGTATAATTTTATGGTCATTTAGCACAATCCCCTCAGTACCTGGGGCCTCCTGCCCTTTCTAGTGGTGACCAGTCCCATAACTGGACCCAAAACTCAGTGACATACCTGTGGTGATAAAATGGGCTGCATTTAAGCTGTACTAAAGCCCAGTACAGAGGGGCCTGCTGAACCAGTCGACTTTTAGTCCATGTGTACAGCTGTTAGTTTAACAGAAGCCAGACTAACAGCCAGCTTCTGTTGAATGGGCATGCTGCAAAACAAGCATTTGATTGGTGCTTGCAGCCAATGGCGTGGGATGAGGGAGAACCCCCTGGGGAGTGCCACGGGAGTCCCCCTGTCAGAATACAATAGCACAATGGAAGAGACATCCCCACATCAACATTGCTTGTGTTGATGATGGGATCTTTCAGATTTTTTCATTCAAGCTGCTGTTTGAATGAAAAAAGCACAGCCTTAAGGCTGACGGTGGTCTAGGTGTACCCGACTTTGGTAAATATTATAAAGCTGCCCAAATAGCTTGCCTCACCAAATACCACGCAGTTCATGAAGCTCCCATATGGGTAGCCGTTCGATAAACCCGTCGAAATATTATAAATGGTTTCAGCCCATGTGGATCTGGTGGCAGTCGGAATTCCGACACGAAAAAAGTAAGTTTGTCGTCGAACTTACTTTTTTAGACTTTCTAGGGTAGTAGTTGTGTTCGTTACAACTACACCCCTACAGAGAAGGTAACACGATAACATAAGACTGTCCCCCTGAGGGCACCGTGAGGGGTCCCCCAAGAGGGAGTAGGGTGCGGTAACCGACGTTCGTGGTTAGTTTACGAACAAAACGTCGTACGGGTAAGTTGTCTTCGACCGACAATCAGACCGAAGACAATTTGATTGTCGACATGTGTACCTGATTTTCAGCTGACCAAGTCGTCCGGGGAGACATGACCCGAAATCATGTCGAAT
>BLSH010480204.1:1143575-1154886 GCA_018402905.1 Glandirana rugosa
TTTTTACTTGATTTTAATTTATTTTCCCTATCCCCATTTATTTGTAGGGCACTTGCCCTAATTTGAAGATGATTTTAGAACAGTTATATGGCTTCTACCGTTAATTAATACTTTTCAGACACAGTTTGAAGATGATCCACATTCACCTCCATTTTTGCTTTTTTTATGTTTTTATTTTTTTTTTTAATATTTAAAGTTATTTCCCTGTCCCCATTTTTTTGTAGGGCACTTGCCCTACCCTTACCCCCATTTTACTTCCTTTTGCAGCCCTCTAGGGCTTTCCAGGACTTTGTTACAGCCATTTTTGTGCCTAAAAGTTCGGGTCCCCATTGATTTCAATGGGGTTCGTTATCCGTGCGATCGTTCGGGTTCCGTCCGGACCCGGACCCGGACTTTGTCCCGAAGTTCGGACGGACCAGCAGAACCCGAACTTCCAGAGGTTCGCTCAACTCTAAACGCTAATCTTTCCCTCACA
This sequence comes from Glandirana rugosa, assembly GCA_018402905.1. NCBI lineage: Eukaryota > Metazoa > Chordata > Amphibia > Anura > Ranidae > Glandirana > Glandirana rugosa. The sequence continues at coordinate 1,144,051 of BLSH010480204.1, forward strand.
GCACCGCCAGGAACCTGTCTCTAATTCAGGATGAGATGATATAAGAACGCTAATCTCTCCCTCACAGCGGTGGCAGCATCCTCTCCCTACTCCAATACAAGATGATATGACACGCGGCACTACGTGACTCCAGCTCATATAGAAGCTGGGTCACATGATGCACAAGCCAATCACAGCCATGCCATTAGTAGGCATGGCTGTGATTGGCTTCTAAGGGCAAACGAGTGAAACGCTTGTTGAACGGCTGCCCTGCAGCTAATCAACAGGCGCCAAAAATAGTCTGGGCCACATGATTCACTGGCCAATCACAGCCATGCCATTAGTAGGCATGGCTGTGATGGCTTCTAAGGGCAACCGAGTGAAACACTTGTTGATTTGCTGCCCTGCAGCTATTGAAAAGGCGTGAAAAATGCCCGAATACCGAACCCGAACCCAGACTTTTTCTCAAATGTCTGGGTTCAGGACACGGACACCCCAAAGTCCGGTATGAACCCGAGCTATACAGTCCGGGTACACTCAACTCTACTCACCGACTAATGGCCACCAAAAGGAGTGAAGCACAATTTCTGTATTTTTACATGTGCCAAAGTGTCCAGCTAGCTTGTGGTCGTGACACAATTTCAGGATGGCAAGGGGGTGTTCCTTTGGCACAAATATTTGGTTATTGCGCCACCAGAGGCCATCTTTCCAAGTTAGCCCTTGATTAGATAGTCCATAGGAGCAGGTAGAAGTTCTCCGTATCAGAGAAAGCAGGTCATCATGGGATAGCAAGAAATTCCTAGGCTGGAGGATAGTGTCCGGAGAGGCAGATGTTCCGGGTTTAGAGAGCATATGGGACAGTGCGTCAGGCTTGACATTCTTCGACCCTGGCCTGTACGTGAGATGAAATTGAAATCTGGAGAAGAAGAGTGCCCAGCAGGCCTGGTGGGGCTTCAGTCTTTTGGCAGTCCTGAGGTACTCCAAATTTTTATGATCTGTATAGATCAGGATGGGGGGCTGGGCTCCCTTAAGCAGATAGCGCCACTCCCAAAGCGCAGACTTAATGGTGAGCAATTCCCTGTCCCCCACATCATAATTCTTTTCCGGGGTGGGAGAAGAATGCTTTGGAATGGAGTAGGGCCTTTTCCCCTTGTCTCTGGGAGAGCAGGGCTCCAACAGCAGTCTCGGAGGCGTCTACCTCCAGAACGTAGGGCAGAGTTGCATCCGGGTGCTTGAGGATAGGTGCAGAGGTAAAAAGTTATTTTAACGCGTGAAAGGCTTTTTGGGCCTCAGGTGTCCAGTGGAAGCATTAACCTTGCTTTGTGAGCTGGGTAATGGGGGCGATGATAGCAGAAAACCCCCTTATGTATCTCTTTTAAAAATTGGAAAATCCAACGAAGCGTTGGACCCCTTTTTTATCCACTGGCGCCGGCCATTCCAGGATAGCTGAGATCTTCTGTAGATCCATTGTAATGCCGGTAACGGAAAGAATCAGCCCCAGGAATGGGATGCTGGAGGGCTCGAAAGAGCATTTTTCTGCTTTAGCGTATAGTCTGTGTTGCTGCAAGCAGCTTAGAACGCTGCAGACATGTTTGCGGTGCTCCTCCAGGGATGCAGAGAAGATCAAGATGTCGTCGAGATAGATGATGACAAAGAGATCCAGGTAGTCTCAGAAGACATCATTGACCAGGTGCTGGAATGTGGCCGGGGCATTGCAGAGTCCGAAGGGCATGACGAGGTACTCATAATGTCCAAAGCAGGTTCCAAAAGCTGTTTTCCACTCGTCGTCCTCTCGGATGAGGATCAGGTTATAGGCCCCTCGGAGATCCAGCATGGTAAACAGGGTGGCTGACCCTAGCCTCTGGAAGAGCTCCGGAACTAGCGGGAGCGGATAGCGGTTCTTGACCGTAATTCTATTTAAGTCTCTGTAATCAATACAAGGGCGAAGCATATGATCCTTCTTCTGGGCGAAGAATATGCCAGCCCTGGCAGGAAAAGTGGATGGCCTGATAAATCCCTTTGCTAAGTTGTCATCCAAGTAGGCCTTAAGGGCCAATAGCTCAAGCCCAGATAAAGGGTAGATGCGACCAAAGGGAACCTCAATTCCAGGGAGAAGTTCAATAGGACAGTCGTAAGACCAATGTGGAGGTAATTGGTCTGCCCCTTTCTTACTGAACACATCCAGGTATTGATGGTATGCTGGAGGGACTGCCTGGTGGGTTTCCAAGTCAGGTTCGGAGTCTAGGCTCAGAAGTGAGGGGCCAACGTCCCGGGATGGGAGCAGACAGTGCTGGGTGCAGTACAGAGACGGGAACTGAATGTGCCCAGAGGACCAGTCTATGTAGGGGCTATGAGCCCTGAGCCAGGGAAGTCCCAAGATGATGGGAAAGAGCGGGGATGCAATGGCATCAAGGACCAGCAGTTCTTGGTGTCCACCAGTTGTGGAAACAGGTATAGGAAGGGTTTTGTGGGTCACCTGGCCGGATTTAATGGCTGTTCCATCGACTAGGCGGATGGTCATCTTGTGCACTTTGGGATGCAGGGGCATCTGGTGTAGTGCCGCGAAAGTTTGGTCAAATAAGCAGCTACACGCCCCGGAATCAATAATGGCCTGTACTTGGATGTTCCCTCCAGGCAACTGCAAAGAGATAAGAAGGGTCAGGTGGGAGACATTACTGGTGACAGGAGTTTCTTCCTCGTTGATCTGGCGGTGCCACTTACCAGATTTGGTGGGGCAGGTCCTCACCATGTGTCTGGGCTCCTCGCAGTACAGGCACAGGTTAAGAGCACGGCGTCCCTGTCTCTCCTCTGGTGTGAATGACAGGTGAAGAAGGGCCATCTGCATCGGCTCTGACTGGTCAGATGGTGCGGAGGTGGAACTGGGTACACGGGGCATCATCCATGTGAGGCGCGGAGGCGCAGATGTTCCAGAAGCTCTTTCAGCCCGGTGTTCCCTGAGCTGTCGGTCTATATGGATGGCCAGATTTATGAGGGAGTCCATGGTCGTGGGTACCCCGACGCGGGCAAGCTCAACCTTTAAGGGTTCCTACAACCCCAGGCGGAACTGGTAGCAGAGTGCCGCATCGTTCTATGCCGTATCAGCGATCCAGCAACTAAACTCAGCTACATAGTCCTCTGCTGTGCACCAGCCCGTATTCAGGGTGGCTACTTCAGGCGCTCTCTGTTCCAAAAGCCGATGAGCCCAGGTCTGAGGTTCCCCTTGTAGCAAGGAAATCACAAGCCCCACCTTTGTGGCTTCCAAGGAGAAGGTGTGGGGCTGCAGACCGAAGTACAGCTCGCAGGAGTTGCGAAACGCCCTGAATTTGCTTCGATCCCTGGCAAACTTGTCAGGAAGTGGGACCTTAGGCTCTGATGGCAGATGCAGCTCCCCCTCCAGGTGCAGCGGGGACAGAAAGCTCCCACACTTGCTCCTTCATCTGGGTATAACCTTTTTGTAAGTTCTTCACGGCTTGCGTGAGCCCGGCCAAGTGGACACACAATTTCTCCATAGCAGAAGGTGTTCCCTGCACAGACTCGGACATGGCTGTCCGTTGCTGTCACACACCTGGTGGTGGAGTCTGGCTTGTGCAGAGAACAACCACTATTGCGCACCTGATTCAGGGACCCCTGGTAGAGCAGACAGGAGGTCCAAGAGTGCAGGATGGCATGATGGCTGGATGGTCACTGATGATGGTGTGAGATCTCAAGCAGTCGTGCAGATCAGAAGAGTGGTGGCACAGGCTGGGTCAGCAACTGGCTGGCGGTGCGGTACAAGGGATCAGGCAAAAGAATGGTCAAGTCCAAGCAAAGTTTGTAACTGGGCTGGCAGCAGAAGTACAGAGGGGTCAGACAATGGGATGGTCGTGGGTAGCCGGGGTCGGTGCAGGCAGATAACAGCAGGTCAGGTCAGGCCGGGTCAAAACAAGATACAGGAAGGATCACAGGAACTGGAAAACAGGAACAGAGCTGGGGCTCACAGGTACTCAGAGGCTGTAGAGTGGACAGCACCGGCTGCAGGGCATTGAGGGTTCAAAAAGAGCCTTTGGCGCCGTTTCCAGCGCGGGCGTGCGCACGAGAGCGCACACGAGCACGGGCGTGCGTGAACGTGTACCGGCGCGCACACCAGCGCACAAGTTCATAGGAAGCATAGATCTTTTTCCTAACACTTCCCCTCTCTCTCTGACTTAATTTCCTTTTTCTCCTTACAGCCTGTACTCCCTGGACTCTCTTTTCTCTCCCCTTCTCTGTGATAGGTTCAGTGAGTGGGTCTAAAGCATTCCAGTTACGGCTGTGGCCAATCACAGCACTACTTCATCCCCTCTCCAGTTAAACTGGTAATCCATATTGAGTGAGGAAAGGACAGAAGTGCTCCAGTGTGGTGATGATGATGCCCTGGGTTGTGCAGCTCCCACCGGTTAAAGTTGCCACCTGCCAGGGCTACAGTATTACAACATATATTTTCTGTTGTGCTTTCTATTACAGATTTCTTTTCCCTTTTACTTTCAAATTTTCTCCTCCACTTAGAATTTCTCTTTCTCTTGCTCATTCTGTGTTCTTCTCTTTAAACATCTTCCATTACCTCTCTCTTATTCTTCAATATTTTTACCTTTTCTTCTTGTCCCATCCTATTATGAGTGTCTATTTATCCAACTTAATTGTTCAGTAAGTATTCCGAAATAGTATATAAGCAGGACTTCTTGTTTAAAATTTTCAGCATGTTTCCTTTGACACTGTATAAAACTTAAAGTGTTTGTTACCCCAGCATTTCAAATTCCTCATATGTGCCTGCTTTACCATGTACAGGCGGTCCCCGGGTTACAAACAAGATAGGGACTGTAGGTTTGTTCATAAGTTGAATTTGTTTGTAAGTCGGAACAGGTACACTTTTTAAGTGTAGCTTCAGCCAAAACAAATATTTTTAAGCTTTTTGGATAGCATAGGGAAGGGTTAACACCCCTGTAATGTTTGTTTTGCTGTCTATGTTTCTGTTCAGAAGATTTCATATCACTTCCTGTCCCAATGATAATTGGATTTTGAAAATTTTGGCTTGTTGTGGAAACAAACCTTGGTGATAAAGCTTCAGTGGAGACCCCTTTTTCCCATAATAACTCTTACAGGAGTAAATTTCCCTTCCTAGGGGGAGATTTCCTCTCACTTCCTGTTGTCTCCCTCCATTTGTAAGTAGGAGTCGTTCATAAGTCAGATGTTCATAACTAGGGGACCGCCTGTACTTGTATGAGAAAGTATCCTGCTCTCTTTGTATTGCCTCCTTTATATGAAATCCATGGTATTCCTGCCAGTCCCTCTGCTTTCCTATCAAAAACCGACTACTAAGCAGGAGATCACACTGTGGTCAGTTCTCTAGCTATGCTGGGAACACAGCCTGCTCTCCTCCAATGATCAGACTTTTCCTGACACAACCCTACTACACAGTCATTCACTGGGAACCTCAGTGTGCTGCTGCTTCTCCTCTCCCAGCTCTTATGCAGCTGAGGACAGAGGGCATGTGATCACTTATAAAAAAGGGAAAAAATGTATTTACAGTGCCTTGAAAAAGTATTCATACCCCTTAAAATTTTCCACATTTGGTCATGTTACAACCAAAAATGTAAATGTATTTTATTGGTATTTTATGTGATAAACCAACACAAAGTAGCACATAATTGTGATGTGGAAGGAAAATGACAAATGGTTTTCAATATTTTGTTACAAATAAATATCTGAAAAGTGTGGCATGCATTTGTATTCAGCCCCCCCCCCCCCGACTCAATACTTTGTAGAGCCACCTTTCACTGCAATTACAGTTGCTAGTCTTTTTGGGTATGTCCCTACAAGCTTTGCAATTCTAGAGAGTGAATTTTTTTGATTCTTCTTTGTAAGATAGCCCAGGCTCTGTCGGATTGGATGGAGAGCGTTTGTGGACAAAAATTTTCAAGTCTTGCCAAAGATTCTCAAATGGATTTAGGCCTGGACTTTGACTGGGCCATTCTAACACATGAATATGCTTTGATCTAAAACATTCCTTTGAAGCTCAGGCTGCATGTTTAGGGTTGTTGTCCTGCTGGAAGGTGAACCTCTGCCCCAGTCACATGTCTTGCAGACTCTAACAGGTAATCTTCTAAGATTGCCCTGCATTTGGCTCCATCCATCTTCCCATCAACTCTGACCAGCTTCCCTGTCACTTTTGAAGAAAAGCATCCCTACAACAAGATGTGGCCACCACCATGTTTCACAGTGGGGATGGTATGATCAGGGTGATGTGCAGTGTTAGTTTTCCGCTACACATAGCATTTTGCATTTAGGCTAAAATGTTAAATTTTGATCTCATCTGACCAAAGCACCTTCTTTCACATGTTTGCTGTGTCCCCCACATGTCTTATTGCAAACTGCAAACAGGACTTTCTCTGGGTTTCTTTCAACAATGGCTTTCTTCTTGTCACTCTTCCATAAAGGCCAGATTTGTGGAGTGGATGACTAATAGTAGTCATGTGTACAGATTTTCCCACCTGAGCTGGGAATCTCTGCAGCTCCTCCAGAGTTACCATGGGCCTCTTGGCTACTTCTCTGATTAATGCTCTCCTTGCCCGGCCTGTCAGTTTAAGTGGACGGCGATGTCTTGGTAGGTTTACAGTTGTGCCATACCCTTTCTATTTCCAAATGGTGGATTGAACAGTGCTCAAGTGTTCAAAGCTTGGGATTTTTTTATAACCTAACCCTGCTTTAAACTTCTCCACAACTTTATCCCTGACCTGTCTGGTGTGTTCCTTGGCCTTCATGATTCTGTTTGTTCACTAATGTTTTCTAACAAACCTCCGAGGGCTTCACAGAACAGCTGTATTTATAATGAGAATAAATTACACACAGGTGGACTCTATTTACTAATGAGGTGACTTCTAAATGCAATTGATTCCACTAGATTTTAGTTAGGGGTATCAGAGTAAAGGGGACTGAATATAAATTCACACCACACTCTTCAGATATTTATTTGTAAAACAATTTTGAAAACCATTTATCATTCTCCTTCCACTTCACAATTATGCGTCACTTTGTGTTGTTCTATCACATAAAATCCCAATAAAATACATTTATGTTTTTGGTTGTAACATGACAAAATGTGGAAAATTTAAAGGGGTATAAATACTTTTCAAGGCTCTGTATAATGTTTTTCTATATCTATACAAAAATGTTTCAATGTGTCTGCTATTTTAAACTGAATGGGTTGTTTTACAAGGTGATCATTTACAATCACTTTAACGACTTAATGTAAAAATTGGATCCTGGATACAAGTCAATGGACCACGCTGTTCATCTTGAAATATTCTTCTGCTTTAATTTCTAATTTTATTTTTTTCCACTAAAACATACCTAATTTGACATGTACCTCTTGCAGTGCACAAATACCATAACATGTGCGCGCAGTAATATCTGTTCTAGTGTCTACAATCCTTGCAGTACTGTGGTCTATCTATCTATCTATTTTTACTATACACCATGATCTACAATACATATTACTTGTGGTAGATGCTTTGAGACCCTATTGGTATTAGTCATGGGTAATCCTCATAGGTGTGTCCCATCATGGTATTTTTCCAGCTGGCCATGGTAAGCATTCTATATAGTATTAAAGCCACTGAGCACCAGATCAATGTTAAAAGCCCATAAATATTTGTTGGTCAAAGAGTCCAAAAAAAAGCCAATTTGTTTCAGAGGTTTTGTGAGGCCCCCTTCTCCAAGGCTAAAAATGTTTCAAAATATATAAACAAATGAACAAATCAGTAAAGTACAGATGTAGTTTTTGCAAAAGCAACAGATCGGTATTACACCATAATATTAACTAATAATTGTCACAGAGTTGCTATTTGATTCAAAACATGAGATTGAATATTTAGGAAATTTATATTAATTATGAAATAAAATACTTATGGCACCAAAATAAAGATTGTCTAATTTATGTTTTCATTAAAGCTTAATGATAGTTAAAATGTACAGCCTACCTATATCTCAACAAGAGTGATCCTCCAAACACAGTGCATTTTTTCTGTCACATATTGTTTGAGTTTGGTCCAGAAGAGTTTGTATCAATCTTGTTTGTGTTATGGATGTTTGATAGAATGGCCAATCAGTAGGCCTGAGAGAATCTGCTGATGCATGCTGGAAGAACTATTAACCACTTACCAAGGTTTTCCAGCTTTAGGACTAGAGTACTTTTTGCGATTCGGCACTGCGTCATTTTAACTGACAATTGCGCGGTCGTGCGACGTTGCACCCAAACAAAATTTGCGTCCTTTTTTTCCCACAAATAGAGCTTTCTTTTGGTGGTATTTGATCGCCGCTGCGTCATTTCTGATTGCCGCTATAAACAAAAGAAGAGCGACCATTTTGCAAAAAAAAAACACATTTCTTACTTTTTGCTAAAATTCAAATCCAAAAAATATATGTAAAAAAACATTTTTTTTTCACCGGTTCTGGACAATTTATATTCCTCCTCACATTTGTGATAAAAAAAATCACAATTGGCATTTATTGATTGGTTTGTGCAAAAGTGGCCGCGTTTACGGATGATGAGAATTCATTTCTGGAGTTTTTATTTTTTTAAATTTTTACTAGTAATGGTGGCGATCTGCGATTTTTAGCGGTACTGCGATATTGCAGCGGAGATGTCGGACATTTTTGACACTTTTTTGGGACCAATGACATTTATTCAGCGATCAGAAATTTAAATGTCCACTGATTACTGTATAAATGTCATTGGCAGTGAAGGGGTTAACCTGCAGGGGGAGATATAGGGGTTAACTGTGTTCCCTGGGTGTGTTCTTACTGTGGGGGGGTTGGGCTATCATGGGCATGAGAGATCTAACTGATCCCAGTGATAGGGATCAGTAGATCTCCCATGCCTGCACTGTCAGAATGGGGAACCGCCGTGTTTACATCAGCGGTTCCCCGTTCTTTCCCTGTGGCCGCTCATCGCAGCTTGCCGGCGGACATTGGGTCCACCCGAGCTGTGGGCACACTCCTTTTTACGGCAATTCGCGCTCAGCATCCCGACTGCCGCCATGAAAAGACGGCACGCAGTCGGGAACTAGTTAAACATCTTAGATGCTTTCTGTTCTGTCTCTCCCCTCCTGGGCTTTTGTCTAAGAAGTCAGTCTCTCCTAGGCCTTGTGCTTAGAACATGGAAAGATGCAGAAATCTCTCCTCCTGGCTGCTGGAGAAAACAGTGTAAGGCTGAGAGGAAGCAATCTGTGACAGTTGGGTGGGAAGTTGTACACAGGAACCTTTTCATGCTGTCCTGCTGTGGGTATCAAATTTGAGATTCCCCTAGAATCTCAATTGCTAAGGAGCTGGAACTCCAGCCAGAGTCCAGCCAGCACAACTATGACGGTAACTATGAGAGATTTTTGTGAAAGATCTAGAAAGGACTGAGTTCTTCTCTAATTATTATTATTATAATACAAGATTTATATAGCGCCGGCAGTTTGTGCAGCGCTTTACAATATTAGGGCAGACAGTACAATTACAATACAATTCAATACAGGAGGAATCAGAGGGCCCTGCTCGTTAGAGCTTACAATCTATGAGGGAGGGTCAAGTGATACGAAAGGGCAAAAGCTGTGGGGGATGAGCTGACGAAGAAAATAAAAGCAGTTGTCTGGTGGTGGCAGGATAGACTTCCCTGAAGAGAAAAGTTTTCAGGCATCGCCTGAAAGTGGATAGATTTGGGGACAGTCTGGCAGATTGGGGTAGGGATTTCCAGAGGATGGGAGAGGCTCGGGAGAAGTCTTGGAGGCGAATATGAGAGGAGGTGATAAGGGAGCTGGAGAGCAGGAGGTCTTGGGAGGAATGAAGAGGATGATTAAGTTTGTATTTGGAGACTAGGCTAGTGATGTAGCTGGGAGCAGAGTTGTGGATGGCTTTATAACTTAATGTTAGTATTTTGAATTTAATTTGTTGGGTGAGTGGCAGCCAATGGAGGAATATGCAGAGAGGGGTGGCAGACGCTGAGCGGTTTGTAAGGTGGATGAGTCTGGCAGCGGCATTCATGATGGACTGAAGGGGGGATAGTCTATTTAAAGGTAGGCCAATGAGGAGGGAGTTGCAGTAGTCGAGGCAAGAGATGACCAGGGAGTGAATCAGGAGCTTTATGGTTTCATTGGTTAGGAAAAGACATTTTTTAAAGATGTTGCGGAGGTTGAGGAGGCAAGCCTTAGAAAGTGATTGGATGTGGGGCCAAAAGGAGAGTTCAGAATCCCGGATAACACCAAGCACCCTGACATGTGGGGATCGGTGGATGGTTGTGCCATTGCTCTTCACAGAGAAGTCAGGGGAAAAGGCACGTGGGGGAGGAAATATTATGAATTTGGTTTTGAACAAGTTGAGTTTGAGGAAGTGGTGTGACATCCAGGCAGATATGTCTGTTAGTAAATTAGTGATGCGTGAGGAGACTGATGGAGTGAGTTGAGTGGTGGAGAGGTAGATTTGGGTGTCGTCAGCGTAGCAATGATATTGAAAGCCGTGGGAGGCTATCAGCCGGCCCAGGAAAGAGGTGTATACTGAAAATAAGAGGGGTCCAAGAACAGAACCTTGGGGGACCCCGACAAAGAAAGGAGGAGGAGAGGAGGAAGTAGAATTGTATGTGACACTGAAGGTGAGTTGGGATAGGTAGGATGAGAGCCACTGAAGAACCCAGTCATGGAGACCAAGGGAGCAGGGCCGGCTCAACCACTAGGCGGAGTAGGCGGCCGCCTAGGGTGCACTGTCGCCCAGGGGGCGCCAAGCCCCTGTCCATATACTACCCCAGCCTGTCCATATACTACCCGACCCCATCATATACCTGTCCGACCCCATCATATACCTGTC